>CM075305.1:8399304-8638452 GCA_037672795.1 Lagerstroemia speciosa
GAGTCTTTGGTTGCCTCTGTTTCCCGTATTTACGTCCCTACCGGAATCATAGCTCGATCTTCGATCTCGCCCATGTGTTTTCTTGGTTATCCTCAAAAACTATCATGGATATCGATGCCTTGACCCAGCCACCGGTCGTATTTTTGCTGTCCGGACAGTTGTCTTTGATGAGTCCTCATTTCCTTATTCTTCCAAGCATCTTTCTTCAATTGCATGCAGGCACTCAACTGTAGTACCCCACCCCGATGGCTCCTCTTCATGTGCAGATCCCACACCTACAGCACCGTCCGTCTTACCTATCCCTAGTCCTGCTCATCGCCATCACAAGATGTTATGCTCGAGACAGGTCATTCTACTGAGATTCGTTCTGGCTCCTTCCGCTCCCTACAGTGCCTAATGAGTCTTTCGTACGGGCACACTCTAGGTTTACAAGGTCACGGGATGGTACACTTCCTCCTCATCGCTTTATCAGGCCCAGGCATCCTGGGGCTCTTTCTGTGTTTGTGATATTAAGGAGCCTCGATCTTTCGCGATAGCCCGAAAAGATCCACAGTGGTGTGTCAGCGATGGTTGACGAATTTCAGCACTTACTGATAATCATACTTGGGATTTGGTGCTCGTCCCACCCGGGGGGTAATATATTGGTTGCAAATGGATTTACAAAGTCAAGCAAAAACCGGATGGTTCAGTTGATCGATTTAAAGCTCGGTTAGTGGCTCGAGCTTCCACCAGAGAGAAGGCATTGATTACGATGAGACATTCAGTCCCGTTGTTAAGCCTGGTACTACTTCGCATTATCTCTCCATCGCTATCTTCTCAGTGGCAGATTCGTCAACTAGATGTTAAGAATGCTTTCCTCCATGTTTTCTCGCAGGGAAGTATATATGCAGCAACCACCAGGCTTCGTAGATTCGTCCGCTCCAGATCACGTTTGTCGCTTGCGTCGATCTCTCTATGGGCTTAAGCAAGCACCTCGGGCATGGTTCCTCCGATTAAGCTCTTTCCTTCAGACGCTCGGGTTTCATGGCTCTACTGCTGATAGCTCGCTGTTCATTCTTCGCACCTCCACTTATATCGTCGACCTCTTGATCTACGTAGACGATATTATTCTTACAGGATCGTCATCGGCGCCCTTCTCCTCTCTTGTCGAAGCTCTTCAACGTGAGTTTGCAATGAAAGATTTGGGCCCGCTTCACTATTTCTTGGCATTGAAGTTCGGTCCTGTCTAGAAGGTATTGTTTCTACGCAATCTAAGTATATTCATGATATACTTGACCGCAGTTCCATGCTTGATTGTAAACCATCACGTTCTCCGACTACATCCGGTGCCCGACTTTCTCTCACTGATGGCACTCCACTTGATGATCCTCTCTCTATCGACGAGTGGTTGGTTCTCTCCAGTATTTAAACTCTGACCCGACCGATATTGCTTATGCGGTACAACACGTTTGTCAATTTATGCATCAGCCGACCACACTCACTGGTCTGCTGTTAAGCGAATTTTGCGATATTTGAAGGGAACTATTAATCGTGGTTTGTTATTCACAGGGCCCAATCTCTCTTTTACATGGTTTTACTGATGCCGACTGGGCCGGTAATCCAGACGATCGCCGCTCTGTTAGTGGTTTTGCGATTTTTCTTGGTCCCAACCTTATCTCTTGGAGCTCTAAGAAGCAGCGTACAGTGGCTCGTTCAAGCACTGAGGCTGAATATAAGAGTTTGGCCAATGCCACAGCTGAACTCATCTGGATACAGTCGCTTTTCCAAGAACTCGGTCTATCCTTACGACATCCACCTCGACTATGGTGTGACAATCTTTCGGCCATTTACTTGACCGCCAATCCTGTTTTTCATGACCGTACAAAACACATTGAAATCGACTACCATTTCGTCCGTGAGCGGGTGCTTCACAAACACTTGACATTCGGTTTATTGGTCCATTAGTCAACTTGCTGATGTTTTCACAAAGGGCCTACCCACTTCCCGGTTCTCGGATATTTGCTACAAGCTCAATGTTCGTGATCTCCCCTTGAGCTTGCGGGGAGTAATGGATAGAGTAGTTTGAATCAAAGATAGTGTGGTAGTTATTGTAATCTTCAGTTACTATCTTGATTATACTTGTAACAGAATGTACATCCCCAATATAAATATACTGATCCACACACTATTCTGTGTGGTCTTCCTCCATCAATTCCTCTCCTTTTCTCCGTTCCTTTAGAGACATATGTTGAGGAGTCAATCCCACATCGGACAAATAAACAATTGAAACCTGGTTTATAAGAGAGCGGGTGCCACCATCGTATAAGTTTGTTTTTAAACCAACGGTAATTCGTTAGAAATATGATCAATAGTTAAGGATAAAACAGTCATTACATTTTTCTATTCAGTAAAACGATGTCATTTTAATGTTTTGCTAATAAAAAAGTATAAATCTAATCTCGTAAGTGACACATCGAACGGTAAACTAACGGTCGAGCTGATTTGTTGTCAAAAACATGGATATTTGAGCCTAATTGTTGGCAAAAAAAGTTTAGGGACTAAAGTGCTGGCCGGGTACAAATTGAGGGACCAAAGTGGATGTTGACTCAAGAAAATCAGTTTATGGGCCCTAGATTTTCAAGATCTAAAAAAAAAATCTAATAAATTCATGTCCGATTTGGAGAATCTGGTGGGACCGAATTAATGTAAAAATAAAATTAATCGTGGTTGCTTCTTCATGAGATTTCATTATTATTAAGGGTTAAATCTCACGCTAATTGTGATATAGAGTAAACTTGAGTTTATAAAAGAATTGTATACTATCATCCAATAGTTTAGACTTTTAGTTGAAAACGGGTTCACATTCTTATAGGCCCGGGTTGATATTATACAATTATTATTATTATTTTAATTAAATCAATATTTTTAATATTAAAATAATGAGAAAATTTAAAATATCCTTGCATGAAAATATTGTTGATCAAATTTATTCTAAAAAAAGATTTATCACAAGAATGATAAAAGAAAAAAATGGATAACAACTCTGAAGGGAAAGATAAAGGAAAAGTATCAAAATGGATTGGTTAAGGTAATGGATTGGTTATGGTAGTGGGAAGTCTGTTCTCTCAAGCAAGATATCATATTCGAATCTTGTAAATTGAGAGAATTCACATTGAGAGAGTTTTACTCCTTAATTGGTCATCTCGGTCCAAACTTGATTAGTTAGAATTCGTTGGGATTTTTAATACTAGTGGTTCAAATAAAAAAAAAATAAGAGAGAAGTTATTTTTTTTTATAAGCTCATGCGTGCTCCTCTGCAGTATCAAGAGACACTTTTACAGGACAAAATCTCGATGACCGATTGTAGCCTAAAACGGATAATAGCGAAGGGAAGGCGTTATGGAAGAATTCCTTCTACTGCATATCATCTTTACTTTATTTTTTTTTTTCCAATTAACGATGCTCGATTTTGATACTCTATTTAAGAAAAAGAAGTGCCGAATCATCACAACTAATCAATTTTTTCTATTTATAATATTTGAATATCAGATTTTACTTAAAAGAAAGAGGTATAAAATTACGTCAATTAATTCGTGTCAGTGAGTATCGAATATTTTTTTTTCCAGTAGTGAATATCGAATATCGAATATCGCAGAACGTTCACTAATCGAGTGTGTGTCAAACGGATTTATACGTCGGATGCCACGTGTAATTAACAAATACGAAAAATTTTTCGTAATTTTTATTGCGAAAAGAAATAATAATAAATGAAAACTCAAAAAGGGAATAAAGTGGCGGAAGATCTTCATTTTCTCCACCTTTTATTCCTTTTAATAAAAAATCTTTTGATCTTTATAAATTTAAACTATCATGTGTATTTGATAAATTTATCGTATCCAAAATATCACAATAACTTTAAATTATTAATGAAAAATGCACTAAAATTACAAGTAAATCAAATACGAAAAATACACTTATGCAAAACGTTTAAGATGAAAATAATCGATATATTCTAATAGAATATTCACGATTTACAGTATAGTCTCCATTACTTTAAATGAGTAAGAGACATCGTTGCTCTCTTTTTTTATTTTAAAATTATTCTATTTCACAACTAATACTAAGTATTTAATTATCCTTTCACACCCCGAAAGTTACTTTGTTTCAACTTCTACCCACGATCATTTTCCGATTTTTTTTTTTACTCCCACATTCACATGCAGTGGTTACTATCTTTTGTTCTTCACGACAATTTTGATTTTGCAAATATATATGGATTTCTTCACAATTGCGATTATCTGAAACTATATATGGAAATGGGGCAATTCGATTGATCTATTTAACTAGCATATAGTATCATTTTTATCTTTTTCAATTGCATTCGACGATGTTCACCGTGCATAACACGGATAATTCGTTGGTAGGATTAGCGTACAATTCTTAAATTCAATAGAATAATGTCACGTGCAAAATTTAGGAATTACCCTCAGCAAAATAAGGATCGTGTCTTGGAAAATATAGTGTATCCAGATCAGATAATCTCGATACCTCATGGACCCTGCAATTTTTCCCCGCCAGCTAACACAACCTCGATCGACATGATGTTATCGTCTGCTTGACATTATGTACCAAATTGTTATATTTTTAAAAAAATATTGCACTAAAAATAATATTTTTTATTTTTTAAGTTAAATTATTATATTTGAGAAAGGTTTTGTTTTGGTGGGAGTGGGACAAATTATCCGGAGGGCCGGTCCCTTAAGAACGAGAATGGGCCGAGTCCAACAGCCGAGGTGCGAGCCTGATATTTACCGCTGCAAGCAGATATAATTACATCCTCTGCCCTTGAACCGGATTTTTGGCCATCTGTTTCGGTCCCCAAAAGTAACGGTTTCGTGGTGATGAATGTGCCGAGTCACATTGCCGGAAGTGCCTTTTTGGTTAACAGCGAGTTTGGCTTACTGAGCCTAGAGCTCGATCAGCTCACCGTCGGAGACCACTCTCTCTCAATGCTGTAGCGGTGAACCCGGCGATCTCCGGCTGGACTTGTCCGTCGATCCGGTCGCGTATGCACCTCTCCGTCACTGGCTTCCATGGCCCTCCCGTTCGGGAAGCTCGCTATCCTCTTATAGCAATGGTACTTGTTATAACTCTCCCAATAACTTTTCACTTTTAGCATTGGTAGGAATAGCTTTTTCTTTTTTTCTTTTCCTTTGTTTATGCATTGCTGCGTTAGAGTTATGTTGTGTGTTTCTCTTTTAAGCTATATATGTCAGTTGAAGTAGGAGAAAAAGTGGAGCTTTTATCATCAGTCTTTTCTTACGTGACTTTGGAGCATTTGTGATATAATGAGTGATTGTTTTGACTACAGCTTGTCTTAAAGGGAATTCAGAAGGATGAGTCTACCAAACCAGTCAAGAAACCACATAATGACTTTTTGATGGCTCAGGTCTGCGTATGGTCCTTATCATTAACTTTTAAAAATCACTTTTCGATATTTGAAATAATTTTCTGTGGAGTTCTGATTAGCTCTCTATAGCTTACAGGTTAATAGCCTAAGGGAGGAGTTGAAGTTGTTGGCATCCCATAGGCCTGTTACGATCATAACTGCTACTGGAACAAGTAGATTGCTAACTTTGTCTTGAGCTGTCATTGCTTCTCTTTTTTCTTTAGCGAGTCTGTTAACTGAAATTTTTGTTTGTATGATTCAATTCAAAATTTTGTTTGTTGGGTTTGATTGTGTCGTAGCTCTATAATTTGTATTAGGTTCATCGTCGGATGAATTCCATTGCTACTTTTGACCACAAAAAAGAAACGGTAGGTATAGCTAGTCCATGAACAGCCAGCCGTCGCATTGTAAAAATTGGATATGTTCGATTATAGTCATTCGGTCCTCCTAAAAGGATCTACTAAATTCATCGAGTTATTTCAAAGAGTCAAAACAATTTTACAAAAATACAGAACAGGTATATTTCATACTTAGGATTTCTCCAATTTTTGCTGTTCAATGAATGCATTATAATGTGTTAGCATGACTTGTTTTAGTAAAATTTCAATGATTTTAGTGGTCGTGCAAATGCTAACCAAGCCTCCACAACCTTTTATATGCCTTTTATAAATTTTATAATGAACTTGGCGATAGTCACTTTTTTAATGGGGCAGAGTGGCTTCCTTTTCTTTTAGTCGCTTCATATTGAAGAAAGTAGGTTCATCAGACAATAATGTCAAGTAACTGCATCACTTCCGGTGTGGTATGCCTCATTTGGTATGTTTGTCCCATGTTGTAGGTGCTAGCAAATATGGTGCAGTAGTCATTGTGGTTGTTGTGGGATATGGCTACATTTGGTGGAAGGTAAGCTGTATGTTTTATCTCAATATTGTACTTGTTAGTGCTATACTACTATGCTTTGAAGGATTCATCACTTCCATACAATGCTTTGCAGGGTTGGAAACTTCCTGATTTGATGTTTGCTACTAGGCGTAGTTTGTCAGAAGCTCGAATTATGATAGCTAAACTACTTGAGAATGTCTATTCATCTATTGGGGTAATCTTATTATATCTTAGCAGCTTATTCATATTTTTATTAGATTGATTCTCATTTGGTGAGTTGCTGTACTTTGGAAGCTGGTCTTCTAACATGTCAGTTATTATTTTGGAGCCAGAACCTTAACTTCATTTCGTGCATGTAAAATATCATGTGCTTCTTCATTTTGCCTGTAGAAATATTTCACTTGTTTAAAATTCACCTTATTTTTTCCAGGCCACCAAGCGCCAATTATCTTCAAGACTGGATAACTTGGATAATAATCTAGATGAAGTTGCCCAGCTTACTGCATTAACAAAGGAGACGGTTGGTTTAATCTTTTGATATCAGTGCTGTTATCAAACTTTCCATCTGTTAGGATTTTGCTGATTTGATTAATAAAGTTATAATGGAGTTATTTACATGGAAATTGAAGATGGTTTTCTTTGTACTTTGAGAGGGCTTCTGTGTCTAGAATGTGAAAGAGGCTTGCTATCGATGCTTGATTTGAATTTATTCGTCTTTTAGTTTTTCCATATATGATTTACTCCTGGTTTTAGCCGGTAATTGCAGATGAGTTGGTTCACTTTTACAGTTATAATAATGGACAGCACTATGATTTCAGATCTCTGGTGTAAGTGCTGAGATGGAAACGATTAATGCAAATGTTGCATTTGTGCTTGATGCAGTTGAAAATCTGGTTAGTTATTTTAAAGAAGTTCTAGTGATTCTCTTTTATTTAGAGAACTGTTTGAGCTTGGCAGCTATAACTAATGTGTTCCTTTACCTTTTCTTCTCAGGAGACGAAGATTGGTAGGATTGAAAGCTAACAGGTATCATTATAGCAAGTCTTCCAATCCCCATTTTTAGATTTCTGATACCGTGAGTGGTAAGTCTGACGATTGATTGGTCTCTGTAGAATATTACGAACAAGGGAGTATTGTACTTGTGCAACTTTGCATCAACTTTGGGTTCGAGCAAACAATCAGAACGCATTCAGGTATGGACTGAACTCCATCTATCGTGCCTTAAAACGAGTGATGTGTAACTACCATCCAACCTCTGTACTGACAGGTAGGTCCTGTTCTTACGAGTAAGCATTGCTCTAGTTCTTTAACGAAGGTTACTGCAATCTGGCTACCATTCATAGAGTCTGTCCTGAAAAACTCTCTTTCCCTAAATGAACATTCTCTTCTGCTAGCAAAGTTGTCTCCGAATCATCACTAATCTCCTTTTACATCTGTAATCTTTCTATTCATGCATCATTCACTTCCCCTGACTGTTTAGTATTTTCTACACTAAGACATTTCCAACTTGCTCTATTTTGTTGGCAAATTATTATTATTTTTTTGATGATTTTTGTTGGCAAATTATATATATGCACTAATTAGCATTCCCATCAGAAAATATGCATATGCACCCAATTTGTTATCATGTAATTTATCTGGAACATGGGATGCGACCTGAGACCATCTATATTCGTGTTCTTCTCCAGCTTATGAGTTTGGAAGTTTACCGATGCTGTGAATATTTATTCAGTCTTATTTGTACATCTTTACTTCTGTAGGCTTCACCAACCACTTCCAGAGCTGCTCTTGAGGCATCACCTGTTACCCCATCATCGGGGGTGAAAAAAAAAAAAAAATTTTCTCCAGCCTTTTCTGGCCTTATGACTCAAATTCTACTCATAAGTCATCTCCTGAAAATGTAGCCGTGCTGGATGTTTTGAATTTTTGCTGACCCGCTGCTTCCAAAGCTACCGGTAATGCAGATGAATTCTTTACCTCCAAGGGGATTGTCACTTGAACTCCCGTCACCATCTAATTCCAGTGGATACACCCAGGTTTGTAGAACTGTAACTTACTCTCTGTGATGACAATATTGAAGCCACAGATGTAGACTGCGAGCATCCAACTTGCAGAGGGTGGGAATTCGGTTTATGAATGTGATGCATGATGCACTTGCCCCTTCATTTTCGAGAAAGAATGTTTTCTTCTGCGTACCCGTTCCTTCTGTTTATTCACACGTGCTCCGTCTCAATGGTGGTCCATACTTCTTTTGGTTTTCAGGAGAGAAGTGGGCACCCATCAGGATCACGATCCTCGAGCAGTCCCCCTGCCCCGAGCAGGACCCGAACACCGGACTCCACTACCTGGAACCAATCTTCAAGCTACAGACTGCTGAGTCGGAGGCTCTCCGGCATCGACACCTCATTCTTTAACAGCATAGGCAGCGGGACGCTGCAACCGGCTCGGCCAAGCAACCAACGGTCCTGAAAAAGGAATATCTCCGCTTCATAATTGAAAGACGCTCATTTTTGCAGCTGCCCAGCTGTGGTATACACACAGAATAACAGATTAGGGAAGAGCTTTTTATTTATTTATTTATTTATTTCCTAACATTATTATTAGAAGATTCAAAGTAATTATTTTGTATATTTCTAGAGATAGCTATAGCCATAGATGACAGATGGAGAAATAAATATTTGTTTTTATAACTAGAATAAATTTCTATCAGTTGTATCTTTTATTTTATTTTATTCTTTTATATAAAGGAGGCGGCTCGTGTGGTTGCCTCATCAAATGCTACGCATTCAAGGGGAAACGAATTTCTTGTCTCGTGAATTTTATGACGAAGCAAATGTATGTTCTGTCAACTTGAGTTAGTCCGTTATATTGTTGGCATCAATTTTCAACTCACCGTGAAGGTTTTTGCTGAGGCAATGGTTGCAATGGAGTCATATTAATATAATTTTTTTATAATTTAAGAAAATAAAAAAAAAATTAAAAAAAAAAAGACAGAAGAAGAAGAACCCGAGTACCTCCGTCTTTTAAAAATATTTTGACAGATTTAGTCGTGAAATTGACGATTTATATGTGGTAGGATTAATTTTTAAACTAGTTTTATACAAAAGTCAGTCCGGACAAAAATAAGTATTATATTTATGTTTAATAAATGTTTTTTTTACCATATTGATAATTGTTAAAATGATAATAATAAATTAGGTAAAAAAAATCCTGAAAACGGATTGAGGGCTGTGAACCACCAAGTCGAAGCAGTTCCGGTTCCAATGGGCTATGTAGCCAGCCCTAAAGCTCCCTTTGGAAGGTTTTGGGCGGTTCGAAACCATAGTTCCATCCGTTTTTGAATCTCCGGTTAGGTTTTTGTTAAAATTAAATAAAATTTAATTTAAAATAAAAATTAAACTAAATTAAAAGTTAAACTTGAAAAGGATAGGAATCTGGGACGTGGGCTGTGGCGCAGCGTAGGGGGTCGTGGAGGGTCGGGGGTGGGGTTGACGATACAAGGCGTTGGAGGGTATGGCCCTGTTGAAAACTGAAGAGGGTCGGGGGTGGGCGCTCACAAGTGACATGTAAGGAATTCAATTTTTTTTTTTTTTTTTCACTTCCTTCCGGTTACCGGCCAGTTCAGGTTCCCGTTTCAGAGGCCGGTGGAACCGGTCCTGAACCTTGACGCTCATGGTTCAGGTCGGTTCAAGGCCCAAACTGGCCCGTGGCTACTACTAGCTGAAGGGCGAGAGAGCCCATTAAGATCAGCATCGTCGGCCCAACCTCTTCATTTCAAGGCCCAGGAGACGAGGAAATATCGTCTTCCCGCGCTAAGCCATGCTTGCCCTCTCCCTCCCGGCTCCCTTGCACTCTCCGTCGGCAGGTTCCCGGTGATCGGGGATGACGCCGCACTGCCCTGAGAGAACTCGCACGATTGATTGGTCGATCGATCGACCGATGGATCCTTCGCTGTGGAGCTTCTCTGTGCGGATCGCTGCCCGAGGTGGGGTCGGCTCTGCTATACTCTCGTCTTGCTGTGTTTAAGCTGATCTTTGGGAGAGAATGGAGTTCCGTTGAAATTCGTATCGTTCGTCTGTTGATATCTGCTGATTCAACTCACAGTTTGAACGAACGGACAGGCGTCTGACTTACTTTGGGGATTGCTGCACGGGGCGGAGTCCTAGGTCCTGAGCTCGTCACGGGCGTAAGAACGCTGTGTAACGTCACAGGAATTTGCTGGATCTAGCGACGTCCACATGCTTATATGTATCTATGGCATGTATCCCGATGTTTATCCGGTCAATTCTTCTTTTAACGAAATCAATAAAATCATTAGAATTTTCGTAAGAGCTTACGATTTACCTTCTGATCATTTAGCATAGCACATGTGCTTCAATCTTCTCTGTCATGTCCAAATTACATTGAGGTCTTGACTTCTTCACCCCTTAGGATCTGCTTGGAAGTTGCTTCATATGCATGCCTTTTTATTCGATCCTCAGAAATGTGTACCAAGAGAAAAGTCAGTTTTTTATATTGCTGATTTATATTTAGGATGGTGAGAGCTCTATTCTTCTTTTATATTTTCCATCTGATTATGTCTTCGAATAACCAAGTTGTCTCTTTTTCTCTTGCCCAAGTTATTGAAGAATCTTGAATTGATGAACGCTGTCTTTTCTCTTGTGGAGCAGATCTACTTTGTAAAGTCCGGAGGGTGTGAAGGACATATTACTCGAAATATCAGGTACCTAAGCCTACCATTCTAAGAATAATTGCTCATTAGAATCTCTCCCCCCTCAACTTTGTTGAAACAATGATATACTTTGGGTTAGGCAAGTCAAGGGACCTAGACTTATGCTAGTTACTGAAGTTAGCTAGTGCTTTATTAATCATGCTATTTCTTTTAATAGAAAATAGCTTAAGTCCCTGCTTAGTTTTATGCCTATATAGGTGAATGTTAACCAAACTCCACATCTACCATTAACAGTCACCAAGAATTCCTGCCTCTGATCTAATGAGGTTCCTATTTGTCAATTGTGCAACAGTTCCCAACAGACTTAACTTGTCCCGTGTTTTATTTGATGATTGGTCAGCAGCCGATCATCTTAATGGTAGTAATTGGGAAAATCCAGGAAGTTAGCATATTGGTTGTTGGCCATCCACCATCATTTCCCATGACAAACCTAGTTACACCCACAGTATAATTAGGAATCTCCGATTAAGGAGACAAAAAATCTTCCTAATCTGCAACCAGCTAAATCATGTAACAGAATATTGAATGGTAATTCACATCTTTTTTTCAGGTCATGCATTGGAATTGGTTGTGTTGGCAGTGTTTAGTTGAAAATATTTGCTACTTTACCAACATGAATCGGTTGAAATAATTCAACTTCCCTCTCTTAAATAAGAGATCGGGTTACACAGATCAACTTGGATCTTTTCACTCTTCTTTTCCATTTGAGAAGAAAAGGACCAAAGGTGATTGACTTACACATATGATAGCTTAATAATGGGGGCTACTCATTGAAATTCCTCGTGTTTTTAATTTTTCATAATTTTTTGAAATTAAAAATATTATTTTAACATATTGTTCAGTACTATCTGATGCTGTTGAATCCATGTCATCTCTGTCAGGACACAAATCAAAGATCTATAACAGATTGAAGATTTTAAAATTGTATCAACCAAAAGGATATAATGTCAAACATTTCCACTTTAATTTTTCCTTATCTTTTCTTTTAAATTTTAAATGTGACTACAATTTCCTAATACAGTTACTGTTTGCTGGTAAGCCTGTCGTGAACCATGCAACAACTAATATGCACATCGTCGAGATTAATTTGTTTTTTTTTATGCATATGGGCATATTCTGCTCTTTGTACGTACGTGTTACTATATTATTTTATGGCTGAAACAGTAGAGTTGATAGAAGATCCTGTCAAGCTTATGGGTTTTAGCTGTTTGGTTTTGTATATATGACTCATAATTTGCTCGCATATTGTCAAATTTGGATACTTTAAGGTTATACCGACTTTGAAAATAAATCCCTTTTTCAGACTTTGGAAGTGATCCAATGCTCACACGCTAGAGGGATGCATTGAGGAAATTATACCAAATTTTAATAATTGCAGGACATGTCAAGTGCACCTACCGCTTTGGAAAAATAAAACTAAAAACGAAATTCCAACTTTGTTGGCTTTTGTTCACTTTGGGTTTTATCTAGAGATAACAATTGCCATACTTTAATAATGAAGATGTAAGCTTGACAATTTTTGACATGCACGATAACACGATACGACACAACAAGAAGTTAGACGGGTTTGGTCAAACCTATTTAGACACGAATCCGTTTAGATGCGAACCTGTGTAGACACAATAAATAAACGTATTTAACTGGATTTGAACTCATGTAACACGACATAACACGGCACGACACGTTTGAATACGTTTACTAAATGTATTTACTATTTTTATATGTATATTAACTCATTTAATATATTTATATATAAAAATTTTATAATATATAAAATATTACATGTATTGCATGTATTATTATTGTTAAAAATGATATTACATAATCAATAATTGATTAATCTTACTTATTTATTATACTAATTATTAATAAATATTATTATTTTAATAATCATATCATATATTATTATAGTATAATTATATATTGTCGACATTTTACATTAAATGGGTCAATCCAATTTAGACACGGTTTAGACACAAAAAATAAATGTGTCATGTCCAAATTATGGGGGTTTCTAATTCGAACATGTTTAGATATGACATATTTAAACCCAACACGACGTAGTTTGTTAGGCATATGATGATGAGCCTTTGCCTGAAGCCGTTTTTCTCTTTCCCATCCTCTAGTAAGATCCTTTCAGTCAGACTCAACTGATTCTTGTTACTGCTCTGTCTAATTCCTCTTGCATGTGTGTGTGTATATATATATATGAAGGGGCGATAAGATTTTAGGTTTGGTATGACATGCCTACATCACTAATAACAGGATGAACATCTAATGGAACTTAATACTGATTCAGTTAAAAGAAGAAAAAGAAAAACCAAATGCACGGTATGCTTTGAAGTTATCTCTTCATCATTGTCCTGCATAAATACAACTTGCAAGCTGGAATTGCAGAAGTCCAATGATTGGTGTCAAGTCCTTTAGGCATTTATTTCCAATGGGGATTAGAAAAGAAAGAGCGGGTCCATCATTGGAGCAGACCATGCCTTAGCTTTTATGTCGGTTTTTCATTGTACTTGTACTAGCAGATATTGATTATTACAAACCCTCAATCAATAATTTAATCTTATCAAGCGGGTCCACAACACCCAAGCTGCACATTTCTCTGTTTTTCTAGGTATCTGGTGATCCTGGAGATAGAACCGGGGCTGCATGGTAGCTATACTGTCTTGAGCAAATTCTAGTTAGGGCCCTACTTAGTTCCTTCACGGAGTGCTGATGAAAACAAAACATAAGCAGGATTTCCCAATAATTTCAAGGCTTCAATCTCTGTATGCTTAAGGAACTTGCTTTAGAGAAAGGTAGTATGAGCTTTGCTATGCCCTTTCAAGCTGGGCAAACCATTTAGGCTGTAGATCCTTGCCAAGATTCCACTCTGATTCCAATTGCATTTACAATTCCACCTCCGTGGAGGAAATCCAAGACAGACAATAACCTGTTGCCAATACTGGAGTCAGGAAAAACTGTGGGGCCTTGGCTCTTTTCACAGCATTTAGGAAGCAGACGAGCCCCACAGCACACCTATCATTTAAAGCCTATTTGAAGAAGACCAATTGAAATTGGACTCCTAGGGACTGCAGCGCAATAGGAGAGAATTTTTAATGTAGGAACTGATGGTTGCTTTTTTTTTTTTTAAAGTTATTTTGCGTTGTCTCCATTACTTATAAAGACAGCGCATCAATTTATGGCCGGTTGAAAAGTTAAGCTGGTGCATACTGCAAAACCAATCAAGCGTTTTGTGGTGTCCATGCAAATTGCCACTCATATAATCTGTCTTGGAGCTTATTTTGGTAAGGAAAATTTGTCTGCTTGGGCAAAGCTGAATTAATCAATTGAAAAATGAGCCTTAATAGAAGCTCCCTCTCAGCACGGGTCTTTTGAATTGACAGAAAAATGATCTATCAAGAGTTAATTAGCAATTTGGGAAAGGTCTATGTGGTCCATTGTCTTGCAGCCTTTTCAATTATTGGAGCAAGCGTGCGGAAGACCATCTAAATCATGAAGTTCCTTCATCCACAGCCTAATAGTTCTTGCGTTCCTAAGCAAATCTGAAGGCTCTGACGTAGGAATTGCTCAAGTTTGGTGTTTGTTTCTATTGCTTCTTGCTAAACAGTCTACTTCCTTCGGCTTAAAATGAATTAACTCTTTTTTCTCAGAGCTTATGATGCATGTCTTGATTGCCAATATTATTTTTGACTAATTTAGCTGGTTTGATTGTGGTGTAGTAGGGCCAGTTTGCATCTGAGTTGTTATCCCACTCGTGACTTGAGATATCTAGTCCATAAGCTATGGTAAGTTGTACACAGGTAAAAAGGGGAATCTCTTTTCTTGTTAGATCATTGTAGTAGGTGCAGTTGTTTGTGTGCAACAGAAGAGAAAGGAAAGTAGAAATGGTGGTTTATTGTCACATGAGAACCCGAGCAGCATTAATAACACGTGATGGTTTTGACGATACTTTTGGCGTCTAAATTTCAAGTACAATACTATAGTTCGGATGCTTTCTTCGACTTGACTAGGTTTATTCACCTGTTTATATTGCCCTGGACTTTGGACTAGGTGAAAACTGGAACCTGGGAAATTGGGATTTGCACCGTTTTTTCTTTTTTGCTCATAATTGGGATTTGTACCGTAGTATCTCTATTGGTTGAATAAGTTTAATCTAATCCTTGAACAGTCCGGTTCTCAGGGATGCGCACAGTAACAAGCATGGAGGGCTTGTTACCCTCCTACCCCGCCTTATAAAATTGGACGAGGAAGAGCTTAGAGCTCAGGTAATGTGAGACGCAGGGATGGAGACCGCCCTACAGTAGCTTAGCTTTCCTTTCCATTCCACACCTCTCTCTGTACCTTACCTTTTCTCCTCTGTCTCTCATCAATCTATAAAAGCTTAAAGCAACACCACCCCGTCACTAGTTCTTTCTTTGTTTTTCCAGTTTTCCTTTTCTTCTCTTTCAGATATAGATAAAAAGAAAACCCTTTATCCTCTTCCTTTCCCAAAGCTTCAGCAGGAAGAAAAGCTCATCCATTGTCATAGAAAATCTCTCTCTAACTAACGCACGCACAAGCAGCGCATGTGCCCGGGCTGACACTGACGCTGTCTCTTCTAAAGTAGGATACGTTGTCCGTTCGTGGTGCGCACTTCTCGATTATTTCTTTTGTAACACCTTAACACTGACCCCTCTCTTCCTTCTGTTGAAGGGTTTGTTAATCTTGAACTTACAGTTCCCATGCTGCTCTTTTAGAATTATCATAATTGGACTTCTGCATCAAAGCCCCGTTCCTTTTGAAGGCTTGTCTTGCAATTATAGAGAGTTCTCGGCTTTCTTGTTTGGAGAGTTTCTCGTGTAAGTTGACTTTGGCTTATTCCGTCCTGCTTTTCTTTCCCGTGCTGTATATTGTTTAACGTTTCTACTGGTGCTGTTACACTCACGACTTGACGTGACTACCCATTTTGATTATAACTCCATCTTCTGACATGGAAATGTGCTCTTAAGGAGAAGAATGTCTCAGTGATGGCTTCAATTGTTGAGATTTTCAGCCAGAACCAGAAGTGTTTCAACATGAAAATGATGTTTTCTGCTTTTTATAAATAATGTTGAATTCAGTTGCTAATCTTGCCCCAAAGTAGGACAGTCTTTTCTATTTAGATTGCCAGAAACCTTTGGCTTGATTTGAGAAATCAGCCATCACTAGTTGTGGCATCAATGATTGTTTTATTTAGCAAGACTGAAAATCAGGTGACTTTTTGTGCCAGGTTTTAGTGTGCAAGCTAAAATCCTGAATTGGTCACTATTAAGTTAGTAGAACACTCTTTTCCAGCCACAGAACATGTGGAATTTACACTGAATTTACCAGAGACTCTCTATTGCATCTTTTTTTTCCGCGGAGGACACATAATTTTCCGAACTCTGTGGAAAACAAGAACAGGCTTTAGTTGTCTTCTTGCCACGAAGACTGGTCGGCTCTAATGAGGCATGCTAGTAACAGTTTTGTGATGCAATCTTTGTTCAATTGGAAAAAAAATAGAACTTACAGCAGTTGAAGGGGGCCTTTTTGTTTGTCAGAACAGAGAGAATTTTATGGGCTACAACTTCCCCGCAGCTTTGTTGGAAGGCCTGAAACTCGGTAATACAACGCATTTGGAAGAGGATCAGTGCACCAGTCTCAGAGAATCAGATTATCAGTGATGGAGTCGCCATGGTGTGGATCATCAAAGAGGGCTCGGACATCTAATGATGGTGCCCAAGTTCCTTCCTGTTTAGTAGATGGATGCAATTCAGATCTCAGCAAGTGCAGGGACTATCATCGAAGGCACAAAGTTTGCGAGCTTCATTCGAAGACCCCAAAGGTTACAATAAGAGGTCAAGAACAGCGGTTCTGTCAGCAGTGTAGCAGGTAAGAGATAAGAGTTGCTCACACCTCAAGAAACAACAGTCAATCAATTGAGCTACAGATAACAAATCTATGCTCTCTTATATATTTCTGAAGGTTCCATTCCCTTGGAGAATTTGATGACTGGAAGCGGAGCTGCAGGAAACGCCTTGATGGCCACAACAGGCGCCGTAGGAAGGCCCAGTCAGACCCGTCCTTGAGCTCCTCTCGCTTTCAAATCAATCACCGAGGTTCATGAAGCCCTGTCTTGATGTTAATGCAGAACCTGACCCAGAAAATGGATGAAATGATTTTCATGTCAATTTAGTTGTCTACTCTGTATTTGTTACTGCAGGCACTGAGTTAATACGGTTTGGCAGTCCTGAAACAGCCAGTGCTCTTGCAA
The DNA here is from genome assembly GCA_037672795.1 of Lagerstroemia speciosa. Classification (NCBI taxonomy): domain Eukaryota; kingdom Viridiplantae; phylum Streptophyta; class Magnoliopsida; order Myrtales; family Lythraceae; genus Lagerstroemia; species Lagerstroemia speciosa. The sequence continues at coordinate 8,416,627 of CM075305.1, forward strand.
GCTGCTCTTGGGCTGGAGCTCTTAAGTTAGAGATTGGCTCCGTACCTCATAGCAGCAGCAGCTACCAGCAGCTCAACTTTGGTGGGAGGAAAATGCTCCTCTCTATGTCGTCAACTCCCGGTTACAAACCACAGGTTCAATTCCCCTTCATGCAATTCAACAAGGATCCTAACAGTGGATGCTCAGTCTATGGTACTAGTCCCTGTCCCAGTCCCATGACAGGAAATAATGACGGATGCAGCAGCCAGAAAATGCGACCGAGCTGGTTATTCGGGTCGCCGAGCAACTCCGGACGTGCTCTCTCTCTTCTGTCACCATCACTACGAGCTGCTGCTGCTGCCCAAGCTCCTCATCAGACGGACGTGCTCACCACAATGCAGTTCAACCTCCTGGAATGCTATCACTCCTCGGTGCCCACATTGCACCACAACCAGGTCGGAGTGAGTGAGCCCATGACAAACTTGCATTCTGCACCAGGCAGCCTCCATGAAATCTTCCGGGGTGGGCACAACGGATCATCTGCAACTGGGTCCCAGTCTCACCACCACACTCCCTCCTCCACCAGGGAGTAAGCATCCATCGGCTCCAGGTCAGTTCAGTTACTTCTCTAGCCAATAGAGTCATTGATGCTCATAAGTCGTTAGCTCAATATTGTCTCCTCGAAGAATAATCAAACCGCCCATCAACCAAATTGGTTCGAGGAAGTGCAGATCCAGTTATGTAAGCATTGCCATGCTATATAATGTTACTGAGGAATCGGCAGAGAATGAAGTTAACATCTCCCGAGTCCTTTCCGGCACTTGTCCGGTCTTTCATTCCACTCCGTTACCTGGATCAAATGAGAACACACTCCTTGAGCATAACATTGTTTCTTCTTGAATCTGATTAGCTCCTTCAGCATCTTCCTAACCAACCAGTAGGGGGAAAAATGAATACCTGTAACATTTAGAATTAGAAAAGAATATTGCCTTTTTTTTTCAAATTATTTTTGTTAAGAAAATTATATTTCATCAGCTAACTGCACAAGTTTTCTGTTCTAGCTTGCTAGATTAATTTAGTCAATAAGCTTGCCCTGTGGTATAAGAGGGAGAAAAGAAAGCATATACTCATGAATCTCATAGAGGGAAAGCAACTTACCATCAGTTTCTCGATTCTTCGCATACAAATCATATCCTAATCTATCTCTAAAAACAGTTCTGAAGTCTAGTTTTGTCAATATATCTTCTTAACTCTACTTAATTCCGTAAACAGGATGCGGATATACTTCCCTTCTAGATAATCAATGAGACTGTAAGTCTGATCTTTACTTAAGCGTGTTGTTCTCGGTGAGATCACTCACTTATCCATTCACGTGCAGCGTAAACGAAATCACTCGGGTCAATGACTCGGACTCTCATAAAATAAAGTAAATTATCTACTTAGAATAACAGCCCATTGGAAGATCAAAGGGGATCGCTCTAGATATTTACCTCACATATGCGACTGAGATTAATCACCAGAAATGCCCCCGTTGCGTGAAATGACGTGGCGCACTTCGGCCACCAAAGCGACGACGGCAGACATGTCATTTGATTAGGATGACGTAATTCCAATGTCTCCAAGCACCACGTAACTCTACAGTTATTTTTTACTTTTACCCATTAATAAATAAAAACTCTTTCGATCATGTAATTTTTTAGTTATAAAATGTGTATATTAATTTTTAAAAAAAACAGAAAAATGAGGGGCGGAGTCATTTGAATTGGTGTGTGAAAGCTATTTAACATGCCCGCCCGTTGGCTTAATTCCTAACCGGCTCTCTCTCCCCTGTAAATAAAGGCACCGGCACACCCCCCACTCTCCAGTCCAAAGGAACTAGGCAAATGGAAACAGTCTCCCATAACCATGAGAGAAGAGGCTTCTTCATCAGGTCCAAGCTGGCCCCCTTCTTCCCCGAGCCGCCAAGGCTGAGCCATTCTCGTCAGCCCAGCATGGCTCCAAGGTCAGGCTGGAGGGTCACTCTGGTGAGCTCTCGACCAAGCACGATCTCTATCGCTCGGGACCGTCCACTGGGCCCCCCCGGGCAGACACCATGGGCTGTGACCAGAGGGGGATCTGCTACGACTACTGTGGTTTTGGCATCGGCAATGGAGATGAGAACGTGGACTCGAAGGCAGAGAGCTACATTTCGAACGTCCGGGAGCGGTTCAAGCTCGAGAGATTCGATATGCACTACTAGACCGATAGCAATATAAGAAGTTCCAAAAGGCCACCGTATCTACATGCGGTCTATAGAGCTTGCATCTTTTGTGTCTCAACAGCTGTGTATAGGAAAATAGGAGGGATGTTTGTCACCATGGCAATCTCGGAAATTTACTGTCGGAGTAAGCCGGTCACTGTCCATCGTAAACCGGTAAACACGTGGAGATCGAGGAAACTGTAGTAGATACTGATCTGCAGATTGAGATCATCCTCCTCGTGGGTAAGGGAAATCGAACTTACTGTAAGCCGAAACCCAGGAACCCGCAAAGGCCGAACAATGTTTCACCACCCATGAGAACCACACGGGATTCAAAGGAACAACCCGGTTGGGGCCCGGGGCAAGTGGAAAAGAGCAAAAAGAGAAAAAGAAACAGAGTCTATAAACCGGAGTTCCGTATTACTCATACGATCATGAATCCTAGTCTGCTCGTGCTGAATGGAAGAGGTCGAGAAAGGACGACATTCTTCGATGCCATACTGGAAAATTCTAAACTTCGCCGAGCTCTTCCTTCCATCTTTTAACCCTGCCACAGGCAAAGTAGCCTTTAGGACTGCCCCTTTATTCCTCTGAACATAAATCAAATAGAATTTGAGTCCATTGCGCTCAGGACACCGAAGACAGGACACCCAGATCGAACCGAACACATCGCACTCTTCTACATACTTTCGACAACCCTGAAATCACCTGCAAGCAGCTATGGAACTCACACATGGGGTGCCAGACAGGGTCTCCAGGGGTCACCCGCTCATGTTCTCTTCCTCGGACGATAACTCGGTGCAGAATCAGATCCTGGCCACTCACGCCCTGGACGGCCGGGAATTCGAGGCCCACCCGGTGCTTCGGGTGCTGGAGAGCGTATTCCGCCGTGCCAGGCCTACCGCTCCCGGCGCCATCCCTGTGAGAAACCAACAACGTTCCGTTGTTTTCACGGTCTCATGGATTCCACTGTCATTTTAAGTGTACTTCTATACGCTATTACCCTACGGGAGGGTGGCCGCGGCCAACCGCATTAGGAAATTCCAGATGAATGGGACCGTTCGAGATACGCATACGCTCGAGTTTCTGGCGGATGCTATAAACAAAGTCGCTTGCGGGGGTACTCTCTTGTTCGATCAATCCAAGAGAAACGACCGAGATCTCCTTTTTCTCGGCAAAAACTTTCCCATGCGGTGCCTTCCCGGGTGGCATAACCATTGCAAAACACATTATCTGATGAAAGTGAATGCCGTAGTTCATGAAAAACAAAGCTATAATTTCTGCCGTCTCGATTGAAGTTTTGATTTCAAAAACCGGAACTTACCCATTGTCTGGTCTGGTCTGGTCTTGTCTTTAATGACTGTCTGTCGACATCTTTCATGTTAAGATGGCAGCTCATGTCCATCAAAAAGTCTAAATTTATAGTTTGTGATACGCAATATGATCCTTTTGATGGGTGATTTATTCCTCTCAACACCCGCTCTCATGTCAAAACATGACTTACACTTGCCACATGCCCTTTAAACACCCACCTCGAACGAGGCACTTTTCTTCCGCTCTCGGGCGAGGGGGCAGTGGCCACAAGGCGAGCTTACTCTTCCATCATCGGGTTAACATCTTATATGAACCGGGCCTTTTCCTTCGATCTTCTTAAATTGACCATAGGTCAGACATTTTTCTTGTATGACTTCCATACTCGGGCGTGAGATGGTATTGGCCCACATAATAACTTACTCTAATATCACCTAAATCAGGATCTAAAAGAGGATGAGTCTATTTCCGCCTATTAGGACTTTTTTTTCCTGTGATTTTTCTCATGTTTGATTCATCCCTCGACATTTTCCATGTGTGCTTGGATGTCCTGCATGAGCGGTGGTGCAGACGCTCACGCCACGGCCATGGACATCCTCAACATCGTCTCGACCTACAACTGGGACGCCAAGGCCGTGCTCGCCTTAGCAGCACTGGCAGTCGGCTACGGTGAGTTCCGGCTCGTGATCATCCCTTCCAATCCAGCTCCTCTACCCAGCCAAACGCCTATCCAATTAGGGAATCGCGGCACTGGAGCAGCTGCGGAGATCCTCCGGCGGGATGCAGAAGCCGACGCCACCGGGCCCATGCTCGACACCCTCACGAGTCTGGTCAATGCAATGGTGGAGCTGACCAAGTGCATCATCGGGCTATCCGAGCTTCATCCACGGTATATCAGCTCCGACGCGTACGAGCTCTCGGCTACAGTTCCGCACATCCCCACGGCCACTTACTGGATCATCAGAAGCACCGTGACTTGCACCTCGAAGATCGTAACTCTCCCCGAGTACGTTTCTGTTCGGTCCTGGAAGTCATAGGGATTATAATGTATCTTCAAAGGGTATTGAAAGCCGATCGTCTTTCGATTCCTCGCGCAGGTGTATGGCTTCAACAGCAGAAACAGGGGAATTGTTGGCCTTGGCGCATAAGCTGGGCTGCATACGCGACCGATCGACTAAACAGCTCGCTCAGTTTCATAAACTGCTAAGTGAGATGAGAACGCATCGATCAACTCCAAGGCTTTGCTTAGTCCTTTGAATTATTGACTGCCTCGTGGCGTGACTGACCCTGAAACACTTGCAGATGAGAAGGAGCATATCAAAGCGTTTCAAATCCTCGTGCAGCTCTTCGATACGCCGCACACCGATAACATCAAGATCCTCCGAGCCTTGATCTACGCCAAGGACAATCAGCCTCCACTCGTAGACGGCTCTACCATGAGAAGGGTCCAATCTTGAGCCGTGTTTCTTCTATTATAACCTCGACTTGACCTGTGATCTCAACCTCGACCGGTTACTGAAAGCAGGCCGGGCTGAAAGTGCTGAGGAGGAAGACCGTGCTGCTGCTCATTTCCAAGATCGACATCCCAGCAAAGGAGCTTGCCGTACTGGAGGTGATGTATGGGGAGTCAAGGCAGCAGCCGGCGAGGCCCGAGAGCCATTACGAGATCATGTGGATCCCTGTGGCTGACCCGGGGGACAATGCCATGGCTCTCGGTGTACGATCCATCGTTCATCGACTCGGTGGTGATCGAGTACATCAAGGAGGCATGGAAGTTCAACAAGAAGGCCATGGTTGTGGTGCTGGACCCGCAGGGGAAGGTGGTCAACTGCAACGCACTGCACGTGATTTGGATCTGGTTAAGCCAAGCTCACCCTTTCACCAGTGCTAGGGAGGAAGCCCTGTGGAAGGAAGAGACTTGGAGGATCGAGTTGCTCGTCGACACCATCGGTCCCCCGATCCTTAACTGGGTATGATCCTTTCGAGCCATCTTTCCCCATCAAATATGTGGACCTGAAACATGTTGTATAATTATTAATATTTACTAATAACAACAATAATAATTTCGATTTCTATGTATTTTCCATGTTTCTACCAATATGATCTTTATGATGGTTATATTAGAGTTGTCATCCATTGTAATAAATTTTTCATAGTATACTTTGATTTTAGTATTTTTCAAATTTCGAACGATTTTCATGCGACAAAATGTCAGATTTTTGTGAAATGTCAGGTATCAGAAGGGAGGTATATATGCCTTTATGGAAGAGAGGACCTGGAATGGATTCGTAAGGTCACCGCCACCGTCCGTGCAGTTTCCGGTGCTACAGAGATCCCGATCGATATGATCTACGTCGGAAAGAGCAACCCCAAGGAGAATGTCCAGAAGACCAATGCCGCCATTGAAGGTGAGAAGCTGAGTCGCGCGCTCCCTGACCTGACCGTTATGTGGTTATTCTGGTTCCGGCTCGAGAGCAGGTGGCACTGCACTCCAAGTCGAAGGCAGCAAAGACCGTGGAGGCTGACCCGATAATGCGGGAGATGATGACCATGGTGAGCTACGACGGCAACGACCGAGGGTGGGCGGTGATCGGCAGGGGGTCGGCTGGGATGGCCAAGGCGAAGGGCGATGCTATGCTGAGTGCCCTGAGGGACTACGACAACTGGATGGATGAGATAGACCAGAAGGGCTTCGTCCCTACGCTGAACGATCGCTGTTAAGATCGGAAAATGGTAGGAGGAATGAATAAGAGCAGGAGTTATGAATGTTGTCTTATCTTCTTTATTCCGGGTGTACAGGTCCCATTTATATAGGGATGGAGGGGACACAAACATTTAATACGCATTAAATACATGTCGTGTGCCTTGTAGGGGAAGCGACTTCTGCTGTACGAAAGATGTCAGACTGGGGCGAGTCAGGCGGCGTCAGTCGTACGGAAACGCCGCTGGCGGTATGGGTGCCACCCGGTCTGGCGCACAGCCGCGCCTAAGCGCCGGTCCAGCGGTTTGGGCCTACTTCCTGGGCCTTCATCTGAGCAGGGCTTCCCTGAGGGGAGGGCCTTGGGCCCGGCCCCTACACTTGCCCCCGAGTTTCACGCGTCGGAACGCGCGGGAAACTGACTTTTGAAATTTGGAAATTATGCCTAGCCCGGGGGTGACACGTGTCTGGTCAGGGGATGATGAACCGTCCTGTCAGGGGCAGTGGGAGCGTCGCGCCGCCCTTTTGGCTTCCCGGGGCATTAATTGCCCTTCTGGAGGGTAGTAGTCGGCCCCCGCCCCTACCCCTCGTCACTTAGCCCCGAGCCTCACATCTCTCTTTCGCTTCAGCTCTCTGACTTTCCTCCCTTTTCCGATCACCGGATCCTCCGTCTCTTTGCTGCCATGGCCTCGTCAAGTGCTCCAGCTTCTTCCACCGGAAACCCAGGTGATGAGATCTTCGCCAATAAACTCACCCCTCCTCGATTTCTGACCGTTCTTAGGCTAGGGAGAATTGGGGCAGACTTCGCCCCTCGGTTCCCCCGTGAGGGCGAAGAGCCCTCGGAGCCGTGCCCGGGAGAGTTCGCGATCTTTCCCGAGCAGATCCGGGCCGGCCTCCGTTGGCCGTTGGCCGAGCCGGTAGCGGCCATGTTGAAGTACTACCGCTTGGCCCCGGGTCAGCTGTCCCCCACGTCGTGGCGAGTGTGGACAGCGTTCTACCTGTATTGCCGGGAGCAGAGGATAGAACACAGTAGACTCCTCTTTAGGTTTTTTTACCTGCTAGTACAACGCTCAGAGGAGGGCTATTACCATTTCCAACCGCGCCGCAAGAAGATCTATGGAGCGTTGGTGACAAACTATGGGTCCACCAACTCCGGGTGGAAGGAGTCTTTTTTCTTCATGCGGGACGCAGAGGGTTGGAAGTGGCGGAAAGGCCCCGAGAGGGAGTTCCACGACGGGGACCCCTGGGGGTCTATGAAAAAGGGGGAGCGGGCCAATGCTGAGAAGTTCCGGGGCGTGAAGATTGACGCTCGGAACATCATCACAGAAGAGAATTTGATTAAGTATGGCCTCGTGTCCGAAGCGCCCTGGAGGTGGAGCGTCGATGAGGACATGTGCGGCTTGTCTAAGAACGCCTTGGTAAATTTCTAACTTCCCTCTGGGTTGTCTTTGTTGATTTCAGAGAGAGGCGAGTGGACGAAGATCATTGACAAGCTCTTGGTGCAGGAGAAGGCCCTCAAGGAAGTTCGGAAGAGAAAGCGTGAGGAGGAGGAGGATGTGCTTCTGATCTCTTCCTCCGCGGCTGGAGGTTCCAGCGCTGCAGCCCAGGTGGAGGAGGTTCCTTCCGAGCGGGAATCTAGCGAGAGCGGGGCGCTGGCGCGGAAGCGGCGCAAGATTCGGTTCACCTCCTCCAGCTTGGTTGGCGCCTCTGCCCTCGGGGCTTCGCAAGGAGAGGTTAACCCCAGCTCGCCTCAGGTCTCTGCCTTAGAGGCTCCAGGGCGTGCAGCACCTCACTCCCTGGGGCTCGGCTCCCCATCGAGGGGCCCCAGCCCTTCTGAGCCGGCACCTCCGGCGCCTTTCCCGAGTCCTGCCCAGGGGCAGGAGGGCGAGGGATCGGAGCGAAGGGCTTCTGGAGCGGACCAGGGCTTCTGGAGCGGACCAGGGCGAGGAGCACGCTGAGGTAAGTGACGCGTGTTGCCAGGCTCCTTGTTAGAATAACTTAGCGTATTGCTGATCGCCTCTTTTGTGCAGGCGTCCCTTCCTACGACTGGCTCTCCCATCCGAGGGCTACTGGGGGACGTGGAGACGCAGCTACGTTTCACCAGGGCCCTCCAGCGCCTCGTGGGGGAGTTGCCTCCACTGGAGACAAGGGATGACCTCTTCGCCCATGCGCGCTACTACTCGCTAATGGTGGGCGCCTCTTCTGATATCCTGTTTCAAATGGTCTGCTAGTGTTCTGCGTCTCAAATGCATTGCTGACGATGCGTTATGACAGGGGGCCATGATTCCTGGGCTGCTGATGGACACCTGGAGCCAAGAGCGTGCCAGCGTTCCTGAGCTACAGGCTCAGATCCAGCGGCTTACAAATAAGAGGCGCAACTGGAGGAAGCAGCGCCAGAACATGCGCGCCAGCATCCAGTCCTTGGAAATCCAGGTGGATGCCGCGGAGCAGGAGATGGCTGGAGCCCGGGACGAGGTCGAGGCGCTGAAGACGCGACTTGCCTCCGAGGAGGCGGGGAAGGCCGAGCTCCAAGAGGAAGTGAGAGTCCTCAAGGAGCAGCTGGAGCGGGAGCGGTCCGACAGGTCTGCTGAAGAGGGGAGACTTCAGGCGCAACTGCAGGAGTCTGCCCTGGCGCTTTCTTCGGCTGTCGCGGAGAAGTCGACGGAGGTGGCGCGTGCCAAGCAAGAAGCTGTGGAGGAGTACAAGGCCAGTGAAGCCTTCACAGAAGAGCTGGCGGCGCGTGGGGGCAGAGCCATAGTGGACTCCCTCCGCTCTGTTAAGGATGACCTCCAGCGCCTGCACCCAAGCGTCGACCTGTCAGAGATCCCGAGCCTGGACTGTCTCCGCCTCCTGGACGAGGCCCGCGGCGCTGCAACTCCATAGGCCTAGGGGTAGTTTGTAAATAAAACCGTGTAAAGAAGTTATGTAACGCAGTTGCCTTTAATGAATTTGGCGTTTTTTCCCGAGTATTGTGACGCTTGCTCCTTTCAGCATTTACTTGTTAGTCACGACCCATTCCCTCGTCTTTGTTTTCAACGCTTTCGAAGTAATATCTTGCTACCACGCCGTGTACCGATCACTTTTTAGTATTTGAAAGTGTTTCGGCGCTTTTTCGGCTCCTGTTTTAGCGGTATATCTTGAGGTGTGCGCGTTCCGCGCTGCTTTGCGTTGAGGATGACTAGAGTAGCTCATTGTAGGTCGAAACGCGATAGGCCGGTATCTCTGCGCCGCGGTTGGTTCCTCTTGACATTTTAGCGGGTCTTTTCTTTGGGTTTTCTTACGCGCTTGTGTGCCTTGGCGGTGCTCGTTGCCTTGGGTCTCGGTGGCCCACTCGGCGGGAACCTTCGTGCCTCAGGAGGCTTGAGGTCTTTTATGCCCCCGAGTGTTGGAGATTTTTGGGTCTCAGGGGATCTGAGGTCTTTGCGCCCCCGAGCGTTGGAGGTCCTTGTGCCCCAGGAGATCTGAGGTCTTTAATGCCTCAGGCGTGCTGAGGTCTTTGTGCCCCCGAGCGTCGGAGGTCTTTGTGCCCCAGGAGATCTGAGGTCTTTAATGCCTCAGGCGTGCTGAGGTCTTTGTGCCCCCGAGCGTCGGAGGTCTTTGGATTTTTTTTTTTGCTTTATAGCGTGCCCCGGCTTGGAGGTCTTTGGTGCCCCGGGCGTGCCGAGGTCTTTGGTGCCCCGGGCGTGCCGAGGTCTTTGTGCCCCAGGAGATCTGAGGTCTTTAATGCCTCAGGCGTGCTGAGGTCTTTGTGCCCCCGAGCGTCGGAGGTCTTTGGATTTTTTTTTTTTTTTAACGCTTATAGCGTGCCCCGGGCTTGCCGAGGTCTTTGGTGCCCCGGGCGTGCCGAGGTCTTTGGTGCCCCGGGCGTGCCGAGGTCTTTGTGCCCCAGGAGATCTGAGGTCTTTAATGCCCCAGGAGATCTGAGGTCTTTAATGCCTCAGGCGTGCTGAGGTCTTTGTGCCCCCGAGCGTTGGAGGTCTTTGGCGCGCAATCTTTTTTTTTTTTTTTTTTTTGGGGACTACCTTTGCAGAATAAGGACTATATTTAACCACGTATGCGCAAAGGTACATGTGGAATACAGCGTGTTAATAGAAGAACTTTTTGAGTACCTCTGCATTGAAAGTGTGTGGCAGGGTGCGTCCCTCCATATCCTGCAAATGTACGCGCCCGGATAAGGGATCCCGTTGATGCGGTAGGGGCCTTCCCATTTGGGTGCGAGCTTGCCCGTCTGGTGTTGGGAGAACTTGTTCTGGCGGAGGACCAGATCCCCCACACTGAATTGTCGCGCCCGGACCCTCCGGTTGAAGTAGCGTGCCGCCGCTTGCTTTGCTTTGTGCATATTGGTGAGAGCCCGCATGCGCTTTTCTTCTGCCAGGTCCAAGTCCTCCCCCCGAAGACGATTGTTGTCCGGTTCTTCAAACGCGGCCACTCGACGTGTGTTTACTGCCACTTCGGCAGGAATAACCGCCTCCGACCCGTAGACGAGGGAAAAAGGTGTCGCGTCGGTGGCCGTACGGGGTGTCACGCGATAGGCCCATAGCACGTTGTCCAGCTCGTCGACCCATGACCCTCCTAGTGCGCTCAGCCTTGTACGCAAGCCGTGAAGGAGGGTCCTGTTAGTGACCTCGGTTTGCCCATTTGTTTGAGGGTGCGCTACCGAGGTGAAGCGTTGTTTGATTCGGAGCTCCTGGCACATCTCCTGGAAAGCTTTTCCTCTGAACTGCGTGCCGTTGTCTGAGATAAGGGTGTGGGGGATGCCGAATCGGTACACTATATGCTTCATCACGAACCTGCGGGATGCCTTGTCCGTGATGGTGGCGACTGCCTCAGCTTCCACCCATTTGGAGAAATAATCCACCGCGACGAACAGGAATCGGCGCTGCGCAGAGGCCATCGGGAAGGGCCCTAGTATGTCGATCCCCCATTGGGCGAAGGGCCAGGGTGACATCATACCAGTGAGTTCAGTGGGAGATCCGGTAGGGTGACGCTCGAATGCCTGGCATGCGGGGCAGCTTCGAACCAAGGCTCGCGCGTCGTCCATCATCGTTGGCCAGTAATAACCCTGTCGGAGGGCTATGCGGGAAATCGCCTTGGCTCCCTGGTGACTTCCCGCAATTCCTTCGTGGATTTCGCGCAATACATAATGTGCCTCCTCTGGACCAAGGCAGCGCAAAAGGGGCTGGGATACCCCGCGCCGATAGAGCGTTTCGCCCAATATGGTGTATCTGGCGGCGCGCAACCTGATACGCCGAGCCTCTATGGGGTCGGTGGGGAGGTGATCTCTTTCCAGGTATCTGTGAATAGGAGTCATCCAGTTTTCCTCGTTCTGGGCGCAAAGCACCGCGAGGGGTGTGTACGTCTCGGATATCCTTCGACGCTCGATAAAGCTGAGGGGAGAGTAAGCTTGCCCCGTGGCTGCCTTGCTCAGCAGATCTGCCCAGTGGTTTTGCTCTCTGGGGATCTGGACGATTTTTGCCTCGTCGAACTGTCGGACCACCTCCTTCGCTCTTTCCAAGCAACGCTTCATGTTGTCCCCCTTGGCCTCACACTCTCCATTTATCTGGCCCACCACGAGTTGTGAGTCGCATTTGGCGAGGACTCGCCGTGCCCCGGCTCCTCGCGCTATTAGCAGCCCAGTGATTAGGGCTTCATATTCCGCCTCGTTGTTGGTTGCGGGGAAGGACAGCACGAGACTGTAGGTAAGCGGCGGTCCCTCCGGTGGTACTATGACGCATCCTGCCCCTGCGACACCCCTGGTAGATGACCCGTCAGCGAGCACTTCCCAGACGTCAGCAGGCGGGTGTGCGGTGGCGTCATCTGGCCCGGTATTCTCTGCGATGAAGTCGGCCAGCGCCTGGGCCTTGATGGTTCCTCGTGGCTCAAAAATGATGTCAAACTCACTGAGCTCGATGGCCCATCGCACCATTCTTCCTGATAACTCAGGCCTGCGAAGGATTTGCCTTAGGGACTGGTTGGTGCGGACAGCAATGGGATGCGCCTGGAAGTAGGGTCTTAGTTTTCGTGCTGCTACGATGACGGCCAAGGTGAACTTTTCCATGGGTAAGTAGCGGCGCTCCGCCGGAATCATGACTTTGCTCACGTAATACACGGGGCGCTGCATTCCTTCCCGTTCAACGACCAGGGCGGAACTGATCGCAACGTCGCTTACCCCTAGGTAAAGCCTGAGCGTTTCCCCCTGCGTCGGGGTCGCCAGGCACGGGGGAGAGCTGAGGTAGGCCTTGAGTCGAGAGAACGCTTCCTCGCACTCCGCTGTCCAGGCGAAGGCTTTTCCTGCCTTGATCCCCGTGAAGAAGGGGAAACATTTGTCTCCCGCCTTGGAGAGGAAACGGGAGAGTGCCGCGAGCCGGCCCGTGAGGCGCTGAACCTCTTTGATCGTCGAGGGGGATTTCATGTCTTCTATGGCTCTGATTTTTTCGGGGTTCACCTCAATGCCCCTGTGAGTGAGCATGAATCCCAAAAATTTTCCCGACTTCACCCCGAAGGCGCACTTTTCAGGGTTTAGCCGGAGGTTGTAGCGCCTCATCAATTCAAGCGCTGCCCGAAGGTCCCCTTGGTGCGCCGCCGCCCGTTTGGATTTGACGATCATGTCATCGACATATGCCTCCATGGTATTCCCCAGCTGTGCTGCGAATAGGCGGTTGATCAGCCGCTGATATGTTGCTCCCGCGTTTTTAAGGCCGAACGGCATCACGCGGTAACAGTAGACCCCGTCTGCTGCGTAAAACGCCGTTTTTTGCCTGTCTCCCGGATGCATCGCTATCTGGTTGTACCCGGAATAGGCATCCATGAAGCTGAGCAGCTCGTGGCTGGCTGTGGCGTCAACCAGCTGGTCTATGCGGGGCAACGGGTAGGCGTCTTTGGGGCACGCTTTGTTGAGATCTGTGTAGTCCACGCACATCCGCCATCGTCCGTTTGGCTTGCGCACTAGGACGGCGTTTGCGACCCACGTTTGGAAGCGGACCTCCTCGATGAAGTTGGCCGCCAAAAGCCTCGCTACCTCCTCTCGGACGGCCTCTCTTCGTTCTGCCCCCATAGAGCGCCGCTTTTGAATGACGGGGCGGGCGGTCGGGTTGACTGCAAGGCGATGGGTGATGATTGATTGATCGATACCCGGCATGTCTGCAGGCGTCCATGCAAACACGTCAGAATATTCTTGCAATAACGCAATTAAGCTTCGCTTACTGGGGTTGTCCAATTCTGCGCCGATCCGGACGCTCCTCGTCGGCGTCAGGAAGACTTCCTCCAGTTCACCCACCGGGGCAGGTCGCTCGCATCCATCGCGAGGGTCAGGCTCAATCTGCAGTGCGGGGCGAGCCCGGGTCTCCTTCAGGGTTGCCAGATGGCAACGCTTCGCCACCTGGTGGTTCCCTCGCACGCTTCCTGTGCCATTGCCGGTAGGGAATTTAACCATTTGATGGTAGGTGGATGGTATGGCTCGGAGAGCATTCAGCGCGGGGCGCCCCATGATCGCGTTATAGGCGGACTGGATGTCTACTACCAGGAGAGTGGTCATGCAACTTGACGTCTTGTTGCCGTCGCCTAAGGAGAAAGGTAGGGCGATGGTCCCCTTTGGGTACACCGTTCCCCCATTGAAACCTATCAACGGTGTATCCGCCGGGGAGAGGTCAGCGTCGGTGAAGCCCATCTTCCTGAACGCATCGTAGTACAGGACGTCAGCCGAGCTCCCATTATCAACGAGGATCCGTCGCACCTCGAATCCCCCGATGTCGGCCGTAATCACCAATGCTTCGTCTCGCGCTGAGGGAGGTACGGGCGCGGCGTCTTCGTCTGTGAACGTGATCGAGTAGTTTCGGTCTAGCTCCAGGCACTGCATCTCGTTCGCGGGGCGCTTGCTTCCGGAGGAACGCTCGCCGGTGATCACGTGTATCGTTCCTCGACGCTCCCGGGGTGAGGGGGCTCTGGCCGCCGGCCTCTCATTCTCCCGCCTGTCCGCCGGCGTGTTTCCGGCCTCCGGGTCTCGTCGCCACGTGTTTTTGGCGGGCGGTCGCTGTACGTACTCTTGCAGATGTCCCCTTTGGACCAGCCGTTCTATTTCAGCCCTCAACTGGCGGCAGTCTTCAGTGTCGTGGCCCGATGCCCGGTGATATCGGCAATATCGGTCCGCGTCCGGTCCCAACGTTTCTTTGGTGGTGCGAGGGGCTCTGATCAAGCGTCGCTTCTCCCCTTCTGCAAGGACAACAGCGCGCGGGGCCAACAGTGGGGTGTACTTCTCTCGTTTGTTGTCCCGTCCCCGCTCTTCTCGCCGATCGGTAGGGGCTTCTTTTCGCTTGGTGTCCTTGCGCCTCCAGTCGGCCTCCTCGATCGTCATGAAGCGTTGAGCCCGCGCCGCCAGATCGGCAAAGTCGCTGGGGGGGTCGATGATCAGGTTTTTTGCGAACTCCTCATCCCTCAAGCCGCGCTGAAATGCGGCCATTTTTTCTCGCGGGGTCAGATCATCCACTTCGGCCGCCACTCTAACAAATCGCTCGTACCAATGGCGAAGGGATTCCCGGTCCCGTTGCTGCATTCCGAAAAGTTCCATGGGGGTACGCTTGATCCGAAGCGACCCTACGAAGCGCTCTAAAAACTTTTCTTTTAGTGAGGCGAAGTGGGAGATGGACCCGGGTTCTAACGAGTAAAACCAGTCCGCTGCGAGGCCCTTCAACGTCCCTGGAAACAGGAGGCACTGAATTTCGTCCGTGGCCCCTCTCCCTAGGAGGGAGTTGACATGGGCGCGCAAGTGGTCGCGGGGATCGGTCTTTCCATCATACGCGTCGATTTGCGGAGCCTTGAACCTCGGAGGTAAGGTGACCGCCTGGATTTCGGCGAAAAAGGGGCTGGCGACATCCTCTTCAACGGCCGGGAGCCCATACCGGCGGCGGTTGTTGGCTTCGAGGGCTCTGGCCACGCGGTCCTCGACTAGTTTATGCACTTCCCTCATGGTCATGCTAGTGTTTGCTTGGGACACGTTGTCCCCTGAAGGGGTAGGCGTCAAACGCGAGCTTGCGGCCGCCGCGGGGGGAGGGGGTGCACGTGGCGCTCCCGAGGTGTCCCCGGCGCCTTCCTGGCGCCCATTTAGATGACGAGATAGCGCGGCATCCACTAGGGTGGTGACCCGGCGCTCGACAAATTGCTCCACTGCCTGGCGGGTCCGAATAGGGAGGGCTGCTAAGAGCTCGTCCTGATTGGGATCGGGACGCGGGGGGCCTTCGGGGGTGTTTTCGGTGGGCGGGAGATTTTGGGGAAATGCCTGCTGGTCACGTGTGGAACTGGTTGCTCTGCGATTGCTACGAGTGCGAGCCATGACTTTTAGTCCGTGATTCCCACAGACGGCGCCAATGTTAAGATCGGAAAATGGTAGGAGGAATGAATAAGAGCAGGAGTTATGAATGTTGTCTTATCTTCTTTATTCCGGGTGTACAGGTCCCATTTATATAGGGATGGAGGGGACACAAACATTTAATACGCATTAAATACATGTCGTGTGCCTTGTAGGGGAAGCGACTTCTACTGTACGAAAGATGTCAGACTGGGGCGAGTCAGGCGGCGTCAGTCGTACGGAAACGCCGCTGGCGGTATGGGTGCCACCCGGTCTGGCGCACAACCGCGCCTAAGCGCCGGTCCAGCGGTTTGGGCCTACTTCCTGGGCCTTCATCTGAGCAGGGCTTCCCTGAGGGGAGGGCCTTGGGCCCGGCCCCTACAATCGCCTTCATGATCTCCACGCCAAGCACCGCTGCACCAGCCTAGTGCTGCCGGAACGGCAGCATAGATCCTCGTTGTATAAATTACTATTCAAATTTTAATATACATAAAGTTCACTTTTGAAAATTATCTTAACTTTACACTTATCAAAACTTACATGAATTTTACGCAACGAACTCGTCATATTTTGTAGACCGAATATTTACTGGCTAAGTTGTGGTTGTGTGCTAATAATTGGACTGCGTATGTATGTGTCACCTGGATGTTCGAGAAGGGGTACGGACAGTAGAATTTGAATAAAATGTTTACGTGGACGATAATGCCCCCGACGTCATCTGGGCCCCACGTACCCGTTTGGTCTGGTGTGGGGCCCACACGGGATGTCTTTCCTCCCGTTGTGGGCCCGCTCCATAAGTCTAACTTGCTTTTCCGTTTGCTTGCGGATAAAGGGAACGCCCAACATCTCCGTCACTCTTCCCCTCCCTTCCACGGAAAACATCTTCTCGCCGTTGACAGGGGAAACTTAAAACTAAAACCAGGGAAAGGGAAAACGATTTCCAAGTTCCCCCGGCGCATCGCTTCCTACTCTACTTCTCAGCTGGTGAGCTAAGTTCTCTCCGACGAAGTCGCTATCCTCCGGCGTCCTGATTCCGGTGAGCTGCGCTTTTTCGGATAACGATGCCGCCGAGGCAAGGCGAGGGCATGCAGTCTGGGGTTCTGTACGAGCTCTTGGCGCTGCTCCACAACCTCCTGCGATCGACTCCGACGCCGATCTCCTTATCCGGCGAGGAGTCCGCCATCGCTCCGCCGGCGACAGCTCTTCCCCAGTCGAGAAGGCCGCCGCCGCCGCCGATCACACCTGCTGGATTCGCTTCACTCCTCTTGGGAGCTTCCTTGACTCTGATGCTGTGTGGGTCGGTGACCTTCTTCATCGGGTTCATGCTGATGCCATGGGTGTTCGGTCTGGCTATGATGCTCTATTTGGCGGGAATAATCTCAACTCTGTCGGTTATCGGCCGATCAATGTTCGGCTCCGCCGCCGCGCCTCCTGATCCTCCCAGGAAGATACCTTGTGAGTAGAACTCTATATCTCCTACCTTTTCTCGCTTCTCGATCAACATCCACAGGCAGCCGAATGAGCCGAATTTCAAAATTTCTTGTTGAGCTGATTGATTAGTTTCCCTCTGCACCATTCATGAAATCGTCCATTGATATGTGAACTGATCGTGCTTGAGCTCATCGACATGGCTGCCGATGCTACTAGAACCACGAGCTGCAACTCGATTGAAAATTGTCAAATCTTACAATTCCGCTTCAAGCTTTGCATCCGATGAATCGATGACTGGTTTTTTGCCAACCAAGAACATATTCATTTCTCGCATATTTTGAATTGAATTACCTAACTCAAGTAGCTGAAAAGATTGATCGGTATCTAATGACTCTTTTCCCCTGTATCACACTGATGCAGCCTGGAAGCTCTTTTGAAGATCAGAGAAGCTGACATTGCGGCCATGTATTGTAGAGATCAGAGATCATGCCCCGTTGATGCTGATCTTCAAGCTCAGGCTCCTTCGGCATCGGCACATATAGATCAAACTACTGATAAACTGAAGGCATTCCCGGCATTATTATCTTGTTGTAAGCTGCTGTTATCGGGGACGGTTCAGGTAGGCTTCGTCTGCTACTACATCCTCCTCTTCTGGCTCTGTAAATTCGAGTCCGAATGACACTCCGAATTTGCTGTTCCGTGCGGTATCAGAGATGAGCTGTGAATACCACCGGAGGTGCTTCCTGTTGCATTTCCAGTTCCCGGAATGTTTGCAGGGAAACCGTCTTCAATCATTCGTTCGCCGATGTTTGGCTTAGAATCGAAAAGAACCGGTTCTATTTTTTTGAAATTGAACCGGTTCTATTTTTGGTTCACTTTATGATGAAAACAGTTAAGTTAGCTCCTACCGTGCATCTGATTCGGTTAACCGATTTTAATTGAATTGAATTGGTTTTATTTTTAAATAAAACAATTGATCTCGGATCGAATTGAACTAACCTATTTATTTATTAATTTTTTTCTGAAAAATAAATTATTCGGTCGGTTTTGCTTGTTACCGGTCCAAGTCATTTTATTTTTAAAAATAAAAATCAATTTACCGACTAATTGAATCATTTTAAAATAATCTGGTTTTTTCCTAAACCAGCTACAGTTATGACTTGGTACAATAGACCGAACTGGTTCTTCTGGCTTGGTTCTGTCTAAAACTGGCTCAGCATCCAAACCGGTTTTCTGCACAGCCATGGTTGGATGATTTCAGTACTGATAGGTGCTCTGTTGTAATCGTATATCAACGAGTAAGTTCTCAGTGGAATGGTCTTATTACGTAGATAATGTTAATGTGGTATATTTATCAAATCATGACTTAATATGTAATCAGTAATTATATTCGTATGATTATTACATCCTAACAAATCTTTAAAAAATATAAAAAATTCTTAATAAATTGTGAGTCCTAATTTTAAAAAAATATAAACGGTAAAAGAATTAATAAATAATGAATTCTAATTAGATAAATATATAAATAGTGAATTTTAATTGAACGGATATACCACATTAGTATCGTCTACATAAGATCACTTCACTCAAGATTTTCCCGTATATCTCGGACTATGTCCCGACCCAGACGTGGCTGCTTCATCCACGATCGGCTTTCCGGTCAAATGAGATATCGGGAAATGAACAGTATCTCGATTCGAAAAATCGGAAGAATGCAGAACCCTTTTTGAGCGATGAAATCGACAGAATGTCGCGATCGCGTTGGCAATTATCGAGATCAGAACGACAGCAGTAGTCAACCCACACGATCAAATTACGTCAAGAATCGGAGGCCCGTGGTGCCAATCCAAGCAACAATAATTCAAGAAGAAAACAAGACAGGTAATACAGCTGTCGTGTCCCAAGGAGGGGGCGGGGCGGGCGATAAACATGAAAAATGTGACTAAATCACTGAGAATGTGGTCCGGTACAATTGGTTTTAATTTAAAATAAAGAAATTATGCAGTTAATTTTTACTGGCAGAACATCTCATGCCTTTTTTTCCTTTTTTTAATCCATTTTAGGCATATATATCTCTTCTATGCAGTGAGAAAAAATAGCATCACTTCAACTCTAGAAAATAGAAATTGGCCAAAAAAATCTAGAAAATAGAAAGAAAAAGTTGACTTATAAGAGATTGAATACTATGTATTAATTTAAAATTTTTGCTGACATGATCCGATCTCTCCTAAATGAATATCAACATGGAGGGTTGTCGAGTGGGCTTACAATTGTCAAGCTAATGCTATGTTTCGTTGGCAGGAATAGTTATTCTGCGTTTGGTTGGAGGTTTAAGTATTACTCAGAATAGCTATTCCATATTCTATGTTGAATAGAGGCAGAATTGCATTCCTCATTGAGATATAAGGAATGGCTATTGCTGATAGGAATAAGAATAAAATGGTCAAACTATCCTCAATGAACATTCAAAATTTTCATTTCCACCAACCAGCCCTAGGCTGCCTGAACCAGCTAGCCGCAACCGTAAGATTGTCACCAACCTCCCCAAGCCTTTGTTGAACCACCTCGAGCCACCCCCGAACCTAGTCGAACCTCCAAAACCCACTTGACCCACTCGAGCCCACGTCTTCCCGAGCCTCCTCGAGGGTATTCAACCCATGGGCTCAGTTCTCGAGGCTGGCTGAGCCCTTCCCAGGGGTCTCAAGCCCCCTTGGTTGGTTCGGCCTGGCTCCAGAACCAAACCTATGGGTCAATTGTCCTCCGGAATGGTCGAGGAGATATGAGTCGAGCAGCCAAGGAGCCATTAGTGCTAGGGATCCGGGAGAGGAAAGATTGGGTTCGACGGTGACACGATGGTGGGGGCTCATCTGGGAAGCAACGGCGGCCCGATGGTGTGGCTCATCTAGAAAGAAATGGTAGCTCGATGGTGAGGACGGCTCTTGGTGGGTCCACAGTGCTCGTTGCCTTGGATATGGCTTCAAGGGGCTCACCATATTCGAGGGGTGGCCCATCTAGAAAGAAACTTCCTAATTTTTGTAAATATTTATTTTACTATTTTAATATATATATTTAAGGATAATTTTATCTTTTAATTTTTAAATACTATATTACATATCACTTTATTATCTCAAATCAAATAACAATATTATCATTTCTCATTTATCTCTATTCTTCCACACTATTCCTTATCTCTATCTATTAGATTCCTTATCTATTACATTCTTGAGAAACACACGCACCATAAATGTAGAAATTAGGTTGAGT
Organism: Lagerstroemia speciosa; assembly: GCA_037672795.1. NCBI lineage: Eukaryota > Viridiplantae > Streptophyta > Magnoliopsida > Myrtales > Lythraceae > Lagerstroemia > Lagerstroemia speciosa. Next base: position 8,436,889 of record CM075305.1, read on the forward strand.
AAGCTCAAACATTGAAAGAAAAAGTGCACCATATGGTATAATAGTTCATCTAGCTCGAGCACGGAAGGAATGCGCTTCGCTCATGACCAATTATTAAGACTAGAGTCTGGAACTCACTGTAAGCATTGTGAGTGTAATTCTTTTTATTTTAAAAAATATATCGAACGATTTCAATTAATTCACAGTCGTAGAAGAATTTGATCTTGGTATTATATGGATGAATGCCTCAAATCCATAGAACCCGAAGGGACCAATTTCCAATTCAACCATGGAGGTAGTCCAATTCCATGACCCTAGGGCACGTTTGGTTTACCGGAACGAAATAGAGAGGGAACGGAATGGAAAAGGGAATAGAGCGACGACTAAATAAAATTATGAATAGAAATGCTATTATTTAGTTGGAGGAAATAAAGCGATAAGGAATATACGGTTTAAAAGTAAAAAGACATAAATACCCTCAAACATATATATTATATTTATTTTTTAGAAAATTAAAAAAAAAAGAGTAAAAATATGATAGATTCGTGAATAGCGCTCAATTGCCACTATTCATCATCTTTCTCCACTTTGTCAATGAGCAGAGCAAGGGCTGATGTCAACTCACACTCAGCTACCATCTGTTGGGAATCGTGGTGCAGCAGAAACTAATTTTTATTCTCAATCCTAGCGATCACTTCGAGATAATTTGAAATTGGAATTATTATTAACGAGGGTGTTTAGAATTATACCTACAAGAACTCTGACTTGCTCATGGTGTTGTATTCCTCGTGTTGATGTTGTTTAACGCCGCTGACACGAACGGTTGCTCCAATCACGAACTTTTTGGGGTCAATCCTTGGACTAGACGCACATGTGCACGCCCTCCACGGTATCCACACCAGGCCTCCTCGTAGAAAATCGAGAAACTCTTTCTCGAATGATAACACCAGAATGTCTTTGATCTTTTCTCGGCAAAAGTTTTCTTCCTCTCACGTCCACCACTGAGACCGAGAGTCAGATTATAGAAAAAAAAATTATTCCCCTTTGCTCTTCCTCTCGTAATCTTTCTTTTACCAGCCAACCCCATTAAAAACAAAAGTAACTGATTTACAATCAATGTAAACATAATTGACTTGAAACGGAAAAAAAATAGTTATTAGCCGATTCAAAATATATTCGTTGCTAATTTTGGTTTTCCATGTAAATGCTCAACTAGCCGAATCCAATTTGGAACTTTTCACCGAGAATATTAATCGGATTTCGTTAAATCCAATTCAATTATTTAGTTATGTAATGACCTTATCCGATAAGGTGTATGATCGTTATGGGCTGTTTTGTGCTAGCGAAAATTTTAATTGCCCGGATCCAAAATTTAAACTATTAAATTTTGGTTACGAGAAAAACATGTATTGTGTGTGACCCATTAGATTCCACACCAAGCCGGCAGTGGGTCCAATAAATATATTTTAATTAATCTCATTAAACTCTTTAATAAGATAATTAGATTAACTCTTAATCAAATAGACCCACAAGTCAATATTGACGTCTAGCTATGTGTCATGACTACCCAGATGGTGAGGATTTCAATCTAAGGATTAAATACCCTTTGGTGATTAGTCACTGTATAATTAAATCTTTCAGTTGTACAATATCCCGAATAAGCTAGGGTATAGATAAAATGTCAAACCCCAATACTTATTCATATGTTTCCAATTCTCAAGTATTTGACTCAATTATGAAACATTGGAAACTCCTTTCCAATTTTCATTTTACTCTGGCCAGAGATTTCTCAAGTCAATACTAAGCAGAATACATAGGACATTCTCTCCTATCAGGAGTAACTGATTCCTTATTGATTACTCGCCACCTCCATAAAAGTCTCATTAGGTTCAGAATACTCTACACATGTCTCAGAGAGTCATGTTAAGGAATAGACCAAAATCTCAATTTAACAATTATAAGGTGCTATGATAATCTCAGGTCTAATGATTATTCATACCTACTATCACCTGAAGATTAGCCTATTGACATTTATTTTAAAATCCATTAGGCTTTCTTCTAGCGAGTCAGTTCAGTGAACTCATTTCATAATGAGCACCGATACTCTTACATTAGTGACTTCTTACAATTAACTGTGAGATCAGTTACCCTCTACTTTAGAGCATATAACGAGTATACTAGTCTTACCGGATCACTGATCCCCTACTCAGTGATCCTATGACTAAGAACGTTTTAAATTAAGGTTTCTAAGATTTTAGGTCTCACTAGTATGATCTCATCATAATCCTAAAATTAACTTCAATTTATGAGTTTCATCATAATCAATATAAAATAAGCAGCACATGATGAATAATTAATGTCTCATTTATATTTCACGAATAAAGATTACTCCAATTACATCACATGTGATTGGATTTAGGGCACTGTTCCTAACACCATCAACCGCTACCAACCTCCCTGAGCCTTTATCGATCCAACCCGAACTGCCCTTGACTTCCCCGAGCCGCCCTCAAACCTAGTAGAACCTCTCAAACCCACTGGAGCCCACGTCTCCCCGAGCCTCCTCGAGGGCATTCATTCCACGAGCTTGGTTTTGGAGCCAGGCCAAACCAACCCCCGGGGTTGTGAACCCCCCAATTGCTCGAGCCTGGGGCTTAGGAAGCCGAACTAGTAGAGAGAGAAACTGGCTCGGCTTCCCTGAAATCCACCGAGCCACGGGAGGGGAGTCGAATTGACACAGAAGGCTCAGGGGCGGCACGAGAAGGCTTGGGGGCTTAGTGGGTGCATGTGACCTCTAGTTCGTTGGCTCGAACTGGGGGATGGAGGAGGACGATTGCCAGAGGGAGAGTCGCTAGCGATGAGATGGGGGAGGAAGTCTCACCGAAGTCTTGAGGTCCTACCTCGGAGGCTCGGTGGGTAGGTGCGACCTCTGGTTCATTGGCTCGGGCTAGAAGACGGAGGAGGATGGTTGGGATGGACAGAGGAAGAAGATGGGGTCGGAGTTGGAAATTGAGTAAATAGTTAAGGATAATATTACCATTTTGTTTCTATTCCGAGAAGGAATACCTATTCCTTGTGATGGAGAGGGGAATACATATTCCTAGTATTTATTCCCAATCAGAATATGTATTCCGATTCATTTGCTTAATTCAACAAAATAGAATAGAAAATAAAAATAAAAATAAAAATTTTATTCCCATTCTATTTTACCCAACTAAATATGCCCTAAAACTTCTCGTCATATGGGCAGGTCGGTGGATACTATTTCCCTTGGAATTGCCGCCCACGGAGCTCGGGCAGTTGGCAGGTGACAAGGTCCCTTGGGCCTTGGAAAATTGTGGTTTCTCTATGCTGTAATCTATGTCTCAATTTGCTACGGACGGATAGAAAAAGAGCGAAATTGAAGAAAAAGTTTTAAAAAATAATTTTAAAGAGTGAAATCAAATAATTTAATAATAATTTGGATAAAATTAACATATTTTACATAATATTTTAAAGATTTTTTAGTATAGAGGGCGACCGCACCTACACATTCCTTAATTCTTTCCCGGTGATATCGTTTTCATATGAAATATGATATATAAGGTTTTAAACTCGATTTTTATTAGTGGTACACTGTGTCGTTTTATTTAATCTCCTCTTCCTTTTATCATTGCATGAAAGTTTATGGGCTTCTCTTATAATTAAAAAAATGAAGAAACTACATTACCAGAAAATTTTACTGTTTAATGTACTGAATCAACTTGAACCGAAACGAACAAACCCTAGATTTCAAGTTATGACCAGCATCTTTTTCTTTTTTACAAGTAAAAAGGATGGCAGTGACGGTGGTGATCCTGCCATCCCCTTGCATCATGTTCAAGATTTTATATTCAGTCACACAGATGAGTTCAACAACCGGCGGTCAGTACTGGTCCATCAACTTTATATGTCGACCTTACTAAGACACATGAAAGTGTGATTTGAACCACTGGACTACCGTTACTAATATTACTAAGTGTCATTTCGCTGTACCGCACCATTTTCTCATTTTAGAACACTCTTTGATAGGTCCAACTCGAATCAAACTTGCCCCGATCTGCTCGTCAGATCCCTATCCATACCCACAAGTTTAAAATGATAAATGACAGTGTCAGACCTTTTCATATATCAAGAATTTCCCTTTCCCCACATGGGATTACAGTTCCGAAGACAATACAGTAAGTACATGAAGACAATGGGACAGAACAACACTACATTAGAAAAAGCAACTGCAAGACCCGAAAGAAGAAGAAAAAGCAAGAAACGACCAGAGAGCCACTCAAACTGATCGAGAACATCCCACTAACAAGACAACCTCAACCGAGGTACAGGTGGACCTTAACAGCAAGCAAGAAGACACAGACGAGGCTGAAGTACAGCAGGGAGTGGATCAGAATCGACGCCCCGCTCGTCCGGAAGCTCCCGAACTCCACGCATCTCTGGTGCCCTGGGACCTGGAACAGCAGCCCCGGGGTCAGCAGCACGAACAGCAGCACCGACACGAAAACTGGCCCCCAGTTCTCCATTATTCCTCCGGGCTATAATCTCCTTCTCCTCCTCTTTATCGGTTTCGATCATGGGACTCGCATACGATGGCCTGGGCCATATCGAATGCGCATTATATATAGAGAGAGAGAGGAGTTAAATGGAAGGGATTGGTCGTATGGGAGAGCATGTGAGGGTTCTGAGAAGTTAGAGGGAATAACTTGGCGCCAATGCTAACCCTAATGAATATAATATATACTTGCTTACCTGGTATGGCTGATGCTACAGAGAATGTGTGGAGTTGAAGAAAATTAAAAAAAACTAAACTAAACAAAAAAAAAAAAGCTGCATTAGGGTAGGTTTTGGAAAGATTCTGGTGAAATCCAAATGTGTTCAGAATAAAAAATAAGAAATCGGTTCAGTTCCGACTCACAGATATATAAAATCAGTATTAATGGAACGAGGTATATAGAAATCAGTTCACGCAATTGACTTTAATCATTTATATTACCTCATTCGGACTCTAATTCTCAAGTCATATGTATATTGGACTCCCAACTCGATGAAATTTGATACAGTAATCATACATGTTTGATGAGTTGATCATATCATATCCAAAATATCATTTAACTTCGAAGTTAGTAATAAAAATGATCAAATAAACTGAAAACGTACTTAAAATAGACATTGATCCACTAAATTATGATAAAATAATTAAGTAGGGTAAATTTATTTTAAAAAAATTCTCTAAGCTTGATTATAAGTCATAGTAATTAGACGATCATAGATAACGACATAATTTTGTATCAACTGTGGTAAAAAGTAAAAAAAAAAATTAATGAATATGTTTAATCAGATGCTGGGAATCGTGAGAAGATTTTCTTGGACTGGTTGAGCAAAAATTTGTCACATTTCTTAATTGATTAAAATAATGACTAATATTGTGGTTAATATGATATGGTTGCCTGATTTGGTGAGAAGATTTTCTCATAATGGTTGCGCGTTCTGCTCGACACAATCAGAGGGCGAGGATATGAGTCTTCTGACAGATGTGATTGATGTCGGTCTTTTTACTTAAAGTTATTGAATGGCGTCTATGTAATTATGAATAGGCACTAATTGAGGTAGACGGGTTGGCATAGAGTTGGATCGGATGGTCTCTACCTCCATCGGAAACAACAATAATATACCCATGTAGCTCGGAGAATTACCTAGAGCAACCTCGATTTCGTTCCTTAAATGTTAAGCTCAATCGGGTTCGTGTTCGATTATAGTGATGGCTCGGGATAGCAAAGCACAAAAGTTACATTACTACTCGTGAAAGTTGATGAAATCTTCATCTTATTAGAGAGTTAATGTAGAGTACAGCAATGAGGCATTTCGTTGCCGTTCGTTCTGATGGATGAATTTGTATAGTCTCCCGACTATGAAACCAAACTTCCCCGTTGCCCGCTTGTCTGTTTATTTTAAAGGTTAAATTTAAGGAAAGATCAGTAGTTAAGGCGCCCGGCCCGTTGCCCTTATGTGACTGAACAAACTCCTACCAATACACATCCCACTTCCAATCCCATGCACAAATCATGATCCCATCGCTATAAATCACAACCCTTTGATCTCCCTCCCGGCCCGACTCGAGCAGACCCGACAATGGGGACCTGTGCAGAATTCTCGACCAAGGATCATGAACACATCTTCAGGAGCAGGTTCCCACCAGTTCCGGTGCCAGATGTGTCCCTTCCAGAATTCGTTCTCCAGGGCTGGGAAGCCCATGCCGATCGGGTGGCATTCGTGGAGCCGGTGTCGGGGAAGACCTACACACATGCTGAGGTTGTCAGGGATGTTCCAAGGTTCTCCAAGGCCCTGAGAGCCATTGGCCTGAGAAAAGGCCAGGTTGTTGTCGTGGCCCTGCCCAATGTGGCGGAGTACGCGATCGTGGCGCTCGGTGTAATGGCCGCTCGGGGCGTGTTCTCCGGCACTAACCCGACCATGCATGCCTCGGAGATCAAGAAACAGGTCGAGGCTGCCGATGCGAAGCTGATCGTCACGGATGGACCGAACTATGAGAAGGTAACTCAACGTCTGTGATGGGTCTTTCGGCTGGCGCACGTAGTCAGCATGATCAATTCCTCTGTGATGGAACATGGCACAGGTGAGGAACTTCGGGCTGCCGGTGATCGTGCTGGACGACGGAGATCCAATCCCAACAGCCATGAACTGGACGGATCTCCTCGAGGCCGGGGACAGGGCCGGCCCCGGTACCGCCGCCGCCGCCATCGAGGAGACGCCATTCCAGCAAGACGACCTCTGCGCACTCCCCTTCTCGTCAGGGACGACGGGGCTGTCCAAGGGCGTGATGCTTACGCACCGGAACCTCGTGGCGAACCTCTGCTCCACCCTCTTCAGCGTTACTCCGGACATGATCGGCCAGGTGACCACCCTAGGCCTCATACCGTTCTTCCACATCTATGGAACCACCGGAATATGCTGCGCCACCCTCCGGAACAAGGGGAAGGTGGTCGTCATGAACCGGTTCGACCTCCGGACCTTCCTCAGCGCCCTCATCACCCATGAGGTGACGTTCGCACCAATCGTACCGCCGATTATACTGAACTTGGTGAAGAACCCGATAGTGGAGGAGTTCGACCTGAGCAAGCTCAAGCTCATGGCCATCATGACCGCCGCCGCCCCGCTCGCCCCGGAGATCCTGTCAGCCTTCGAGGCCAAGTTCCCCGGCGTCCTGGTTCAGGAGGTAAATCCAGTAAAATTTTGTTCACGAACATATATGATCCATATATATACATGTGGCATGATCACAAACAGAGGTATAGTCCCCGGAAAGTTATTATTTCGCACCCTGGAATTTCTTTCAAGAGCATTTTACTCCACAAGGTTAACGCTCTGCTAAATTTGAACCCATCATTTTCAATTTCGGGTTCATTTTGCATCACGGAGTCATGCTATTGCTATATCAACGCCAACGTACGTACGTTATATTCTTGACAGAATCAACAACAGCATCCAAAAGCATCAATTAGAAAAGAAAATTGCTAAATTACATGTTAGGTTTTTACTTGAAAAAAGATAATCCACGACAATATAGTAAATGTTTTGAATTATTGTCATAATTCTTCATTGAGTGCGTAGATTTCTATGTTATATTGAACCATCGGGATAATCGAGCAACATGGATAGATAAAATTATCTAAATTGAAAATAAGATAAATCAGAATAGAGGAAATCAAATCAAATATGAAATTTTCAACCCTCTTTAGGATTTTACATTTTAACTTTTGGGCAAACTTTTCCCCAATTTAGCTCACTATTGCTTCTTCTTAATACACACACACGTATATATATATATATATATCATAGGGGCAAAATTGAGACTGAAGCCAAACAAACTGGGACCAAATTGAAAATACCCGGACAATTGAATGGGCTTCTGAATCTATGTGTATGTAACTTTGTTTGCAGGCATACGGGCTGACGGAGCACAGCTGCATCACGCTGAGCCACGTCGGCCCGGCCCACGGGGCGGCGAAGAAGAACTCCGTCGGCCGGATCCTCCCAAATCTGGAAGTCAAGTTCATAGACCCCGCCACTGGCATCTCACTCCCTGCGAACACTCCCGGCGAGCTGTGCGTCCGGAGCCAGTGTGTCATGCACGGTACTCCCCCCAAAAAAAAAAAAACTCGTAAAAAACAAAAAAAAAATGGAGATTATAAATCCCCGGACTGTACTTTTAGATATGGGGTGATAATCTGTTCGCACTCGCAGGTTATTACAATAACAAGGAGGAGACCTCGAGGACGATAGACGAGGACGGGTGGCTGCACACGGGGGATATCGGGTACATTGATGATGATGGGGACGTGTTCATCGTAGACCGGATCAAGGAGCTGATCAAGTACAAAGGGTTCCAGGTAAGATCAAGTTTCAGTTTCGTTTCTCGATGTGCTCTTTTGTTCTTCGTGTAGTAAATTGGGCATCGACCGCAACGAGGCTGTTGGTTCTGGTGCGCAGGTTGCTCCGGCTGAGTTGGAAGCCATCCTGCTCGGACATTCCTCCATTGTTGATGCTGCGGTTGTGCCGTAAGTTTAAAAATCTCACTTAAAAATTTTAAGAATTACTTTTTATTTTTTTCTCATACGAAATTACATTTTTGACCTAAAATCTTCACGCGGTGTATATCAAAAATCGGATTTATATCCATCTAAATATGTAAATTTAAACGTGGTAAAACTGAATTGTTCTTATATTGATTTCTCAATAATCACGTCCTTCTGATTATCTGACCTGCACTTGACATGTTTCACTCGAGCACTCTCCATCAATAACTAAGGTTGAATGTGACACTTTCCTCTCGTACTTGATCGAGGAGAGACAATTGACCACGGGGTGGACTTTCTTTCCATCCTCGGACTAACAAATTTATAAGAGTCGGGTTTTCTCTTCCGTACCCGATTCGCTGACCACAACCTAGACATTTTTCTTTCCGGACTCGATGCATTCCACACTCGAGTCTAATAAAATGCGAGTCCAGACGGCTCATTCTAGATGTACTACTGCGGTCAGTATGATTTCGTCCATTTCGACAGTCTTTTCCATTTCACTAGAATAGAACTGAACTGAAATCTCAACTAGGCTGCCCGACGAAGAGGCGGGGAGATCCCGGCGGCGTGCGTGGTGCTGAGCCCCGGGGCCAAAGAAACCGAGGAGGACATAATCAAGTTCGTGGCCTCCAACATTGCGACCTACAAGAAGGTCCGGTTGGTTCAGTTCGTCGACTCGATCCCGAAATCGCCATCCGGCAAGATCCTCCGGCGGCTGCTGAGGGACAAGCTGCTGGAGAAGGCCAAGAAGCCATAACCCCTAATGAGGGCAGTCATATTTTCCACATTCCTCTCCTACCTTTCCATCCCTTTTCCATTTTCGTCTAGTCATTTCACGTGTTTATGTTATAAGGCCAGTCTCGTTCGATATAAAGCGACGTGCCCGTCGAGTTAGTCCCGTGTTTCTCCCATTGGCTCGATTGAACATATCAAATGTGCCGTGTTTCGTGACATATTGCAGTTCTTGCCCATGTTGTAGTATGGATAGTTTGCATCCCTGAGGTGTGTGTGGTTTGATTCATTTCGGTTTGGGACTTCAAATTCGAACCGTATCCATTTTAACTTAAAACATATGAATCATGCAAGATCGGTTTTTGTGGTTCGGTTAACAGATTATCGGTCTCTTTTAAAATAAATATAATTCAGTCAATAAAACTTAATATGCTCAATTCAGTTTGATGTTTTTCGAACCTTAGAAGATCTATTGCAGACGTACGACTCGTGTTCAAATTCACGGGATCAGAAATTCGAATCCCCATTGGCTGTGTAGCCGTTGTTGAGGCCACCATATATGTACTTTGCACATTGACTGACTTGAATCTATCGGTTTATGGAGTGTTCATGGGACCAGGAGAATAAACTTCTTGTTATTAAAAAAAATAAAAATCATAATAATATAAGTTGCGAATTTTAACTAAAGATTTTGTTTTCGATTATTATTTAGAGATTTAATTTATTAAAAATTTATCTGACCAATTAATTAATCAAATATGATAATAACAAAAATCCATACCAGGAGAAAATCAACTCCTATGATTCAATTATTTTTTTTATTTTATTTAGTTCTATTAGATTATTGAGTTTATTTCTCCTCTTTCACCGGAGATTCTTCTATATAATGGGTATATTATGCGACTTTACGGGTCTAGAAAATTTGTTCCGAAAACAAAATTGAGTGTAATATGACGAATCAGAGGAGCGAGCTGTGTACAATTGAGTAAAAATTGGGTTAAATTAAATAAAATATGTATATTATCTCCTGAAGTTTTCTGAGTTTATAGGTGATCGCCCCGCCCTCATTAAATCCATACCTACTTAACCAATAAAATTCAATAATTTTAAATTTTTTTTTAACAAAATCAAAAAAATAACCTTAAAATAATAAAATCTCATTAATTTGTAACGCCCCGTCAGTATTATGGTGTAATCTATCCATATCAGTTTCTCTTTTTCAAACCCCCCCTGGCTATCCGGCACTTCAGGTGGTGTGTCTATACATATATATATATATATATGTATGTATGGAGAATTGCAACGATAGTTTTAAAAATTTGACATTTCCCATAAGTCAGTCCTATAAGTTTTAAAGTTGTCTTTTTAGTCCTAAATATTTTCTTCGTTACACACGTTAAGTTCATTCCATCATATGTTACTAATGTGTCACTGATGGGTTAAATTATCATTTTTTTTCATTAATTTGGCTGATGTGACAGTAATACATGTAATTTAACATTTTCAACTCGGTTTATTTTAGTAAGTTTTTCTTACCCAGTTCAACCAGCAGTGAACAAGAATTTTTCAAGTTGTGACGGCGATATTTATTTTATTTTTAAATAATTAGATCGATTTTGATATAACTAGGCAGTCTCGTCGGGACACAAATTTGTCATGTTAGTTTTTCTCAATCTTGAAAATCAGTTAAAATTTATTTAGGATCTCATAAAATAACTTTTTACATGTTTCAATGTCTATATTTAATATAAAAAATGTCAACTCATGTGTCATGTGGACAAACTAACGGTAAAATTATAAGAATTACCAGCGTTAGTGACACGTCAGCAGCACTCTAACTGTAAGTAATGGAATGAATTCTACATGTCTAAAGGAACAAACATTTCGGACTGAAAATGTTATTTTAAAATTTAAATGACTAAATTATGAAAAATGATAAACTTTTAGGTTTGATAATTTTTTTTATCACAAATAATGAGGATTTTATTATTATTGTATATATATAAAATTTTCTCTAATATATATGTATCTATGTAGACACATACGTATATATGTATACATACACACACTGATCGAACGGGCGCACTGACGGCGACTGCTTGTCCATGGGAATCTACTTCAGATACGACCGTCGGCATGGGATCATTATTGGAGATTGAAAAAGTCTGTATGTGTCCCGTTAATCTATACTTTTTGCCAACCTTAATCTCCCATGGACCGTTTACTTTAATGAACAAGTTGATGGTCAAAAATTGATTAAAAATACGATAGACCCATTCCAAGTCCGGCGTGAATCTGTCAGGATGGTTCGGTACCTCTTTTTCTTAGGTAAATTTCAAGTTTAAGCCTTGTGAATGAGGAAAATTCAGGATCGGTGGAGTCTTACTCCTCAGCGGACTGATCCGACTCGAACATGGATCGGTCGGAACCCGTTAAGTTTTTAGATATCGTGTGGTGCGCACGAAAAGAAATACTTATTATTTAATTGCCGCGAAACTAAAGAGTTGCATTATTTTATTTATGGATCACATCACCCAACTGTTCCCCTTCTCATCACATTATTTAAATTTAGTGATCATATTTTATAACCATCAAGTTGGTTAATTCCTTAAATCTTATAATGCACGCTCGGATTTCTTTTTCACAGAGACTTTGAAGTCGTGCCTGCAATTGCACTCGCAAAAATCTCTTGAGTGCAGCCACGCGCCGCAAAAATCGTGTTCGCTTCACGACCGTTGGCCGGTCCGTAAGATTTTCTTAAAAAAAAACAAGGCGCAGTGCATTCCGTTGACCGTCTCGTGTTCTTTCCGGGAGGATGTCCTGCAGTAGAAAATCGAGTTATGGTCTTACCATGAGCAAGCAAATTTCGAACATTTTCTATCGGGGTTATGACTTTTCAATAAGTTATCTAATTTATAATTTCATCTGCTTAGGCAAGTTAAATGATTTCTTCGGTGTATCTGGATTGTTAATTTTCGACATCCATCTTCAGTTCGGATTGGATCCAAGATGCACTTGGTTCCTACTAAATCAATCTCGGACCCCGATCAATCGCAGTTTCGCTTCATAAGTTTGGTACTAACTTCAGTTTGGTAAGTCAGCTCTATACCGAGAGGGGCCAGCTCAACTGGTGGGCAAAGGTCTCGTTACTTCCCAGATTAAGGGTTCGATCCTTCGGGCTCACGAGCCCGTCAAGATTTATCTTAAATTATCTGGCATGTGTGGTTTGTAGGCTATTGCGTGTACTCTAAGAAGAGCGTATCGCAGCCACCGCTAGTCGAACCTAGAAGACGTCTGGATACCTCTCTTATCATAAGAAAAAGTCAGCTACATACCAAAAAACTAGCCTTTGTAGATCAATCAAACCGTCTGTTGCTTATGAAATTTGTATTCCACCAACATAGACACATACAAAATCACATGGAAAAGACAAAAATAATACCATCTGATAACAGCTATAAAACAATTCTGTACGTTGCATGCGTCAACATCTAGTCTTATCTGACATAACAGTTTCACATTCTAACAAAAAAATTTTCTGTAATCGAGTTGAAATTCATCTTTTATCAGAAAATAACAATAATAATGATGATTTGATCACTTCGCTACATAATATTTGAACATTCATGTTTAACCTTCGGTATACAAAGAAGACATACAAATTTATAATGAGATGGAAAAGAGAGGGAGTACAGGCTACGACTTTTTTCTGAAGAAAGGCAAAGGCAGTGACGAACCGGTCACCGAGCCACGTCTTTTTCGAGTTTTTATTTTCAACCGTGAATTGAACAATTAACACTAGCGTTAGCCCGTCAACGTAACATCCCGACCTAAACATATCACATTGGAATGAATTTTAGACTAGTAAATCACCTTCTCTAGTGATAGGGGCACGGGGAGTCACACATTTGAGTGTAAATGAGATAGTACGATTCGCGAATGGTTCGAGTTCGACTCGATGAAAGCTTGAATTTGGCTCGATATTAATGAGCTTGAGCTGGGCTCGACTCTGGTTCGTCAGTCAAATGAGCCAAGCCAAACCTAATAATATTCTTCTCGTAAAACTCGTAAGCTTAAACAAATGCTTTCTTTTTATATAACAATAATTACTATTATTATTTAATTTTAGAAAAAAAAAAAAATTCAACGTTATCATCTCAAATTCTTATTTAAAACTACTGTGTCTTTTTTTCTCATCTTCCTCCTTAATCTTCCTCGCTCTACGCAATTGATACAACGATCCCGTGTCCGAGTTATATTTTCTTTCTTGACTCGGCTTAGCTGGACTCGTATAGACTCGATGAGCCTTTGTTTGTTTTAACGAGCCAAGTCGAGCCGAAACTTAAAATATTGAGTTCAGCCGAACTCGAGTTTGAGCCCGAGTTAGCATATTGCTAAGCAAGCTGAGTGGCTCGATTCGGCTCGTTTACACACCTAGTCATAAGATAAAAAATTAAATTAATATTTTTATTTTCAATCGGTGACAATACGTTTATTGGTAGACTCCCTCCCTTAATGAGTCAGCACGGGCGGTCAGGACGAAACGCCTTTTGAAGAACGCGAAATAAATTCCCCCTTTTCCCAAATAAAAGATTAAATTTAAAAAAAAAAAACTTTATACACGACAAGGGTGTGAGTGAGAACGCAAGGGGCAGCACTCTCTCTCTCTCTCTCTCTCTCTCTCTCTCTCTCTCTCTCGTCGCACTCACATCTCCTTCTCTCTCTCTAGCCTCTGCAGTTAATTAATGGCTTCCGTTCTTCTTCCTTCTGTACAGTGAAATGCAATGATTTTGAGTCCGAAAGCTCAAACTTCCCTCTGCAGGCGCATTCATGCTCTCTCTCTCCCTCTCCATCTCTCTCTCGTAGCTGCCACAGGCAATCGCTTCTCCATCCGATACTGTTCTGGTCGTCTCCTCGGTTTCATCCCCCCTCCCTCTCTTTCCTCTGTCTGTCCCTCGCTGTGCAGTTCATTTACCATTTCGGTGAGGAAGACTTGCTGACTTAAGTCCACGGCAGGATTAGGAAGCGGATCTATCATCCAGCCTTTTCTGGAAAGTCCGGTACCTCCTATCCCAACAAGGTAATTGGAATCTGACTCTTCATCCTCCCCCTGGTTTCTCTCGGAACTTGGAGGCGGTGAGAGAGAGAGAGAGAGAGAGAGAGTGAAAAGTGCCTTTTGCAGTTTCCGTTTCTGATTTGTTTCTTTTTTCGCGAGTTAAACTGTTGTGGAGAATCAGTATTCAGGAGGACGATCAGTGAAAGAGAAAGCAGATGATGATAGTAATGATGATGAGCCACGATCGGGTGGTATTCCTAAATTAGGGCAACCGCTTGCCATTTATTCGATCCTTTGCTGCTTTGGGTCGAAGCGGAAACTCTTTTTTCCCCCTCGACGGATGCTTCCGTTACGTGTGTGAGAGATCAAGGAGAAAGAGATGCTGTTCCTTTCGATCTGCTCTTCGTTTTCCATCTTCATTTTCTGCCTTTCCTCCCTCGGGAAGTGCTAAAACGACGGCGTTTGACCCATCTCAAGTCATCCCCCCTTCACACACATTGTTCCTGGTCAGAATCTGTGGAAGCTTTTACTAGAGAGGGGACCCAAAACCAAAAATTGCCAAAAACCATACACAAAAGCATCAAAACGATGCCGTTCATGGGATAGCTCCCTCAGCTATCTACTCTCCATTATTGGTCAACGCCAGCAGCTTTAGGCATCTACTCCATATCTCCTCTTCAAATCAGAGAAGCGTGGTACCAATGACTAGCCTGAAAGGCTCACTTTTCTGGTCTATTTTGTCAGCCTCTCAGATGTGTAGGGTTGGTGTCGCTTAAATGACAAATAGAGCACGGAGTTGTGATTCCTTGGTTGAGAAACCATATGGATACCGGAGGCCTACTTTATTTTACTGGTTGAGAAGTTCTCTTGAGTAAATCTGTTGTACATCTTGAGTTGTTCGATGGTAGAAAGAATATATTTGTGTTCATTTCCAGTCTTCAGAATTATTTGATTTCTCGGGGGCGGGGATGGCTGTTTATTGGTGAATAATTATCAAATAAAATTATGTCTGTTTAGTGGGACACTTGACACGTTATGCATATGGCGTTTGACTTTTAGCAACTGGTGTTTGAATTTTGGCAACTTTGTGATATCTAATCAGTTGTAAAGGATGACTGATTGAGCAAAGGAAGATTTTTCGTTGCGGAGTATTGATTGGTGGGACTATATCTTATACTGTAGGCAAGATTTTTTCCTCTTTTTTTTTTTTTTTGGTGGTATTGAGGTGATTGACCGAGAGAGTTCAGTACTGTTTTCTAATAGCTGTGCAATACTTATGCCCCTTTCTCGATACAAAATCATGGTTGAGGTTGTAGTTCTTATTGCTATTGAAAGTTGTGGCTGCTTCTTCCCTATATCGTTAGCTTGCTGATCAGATTCAGCAGGCAATTTGTATCTTTCTTTTTAATACTATCACAGCTACACTTTAAGTATTTCTTAAGTAAAAGCAAGCCCAACACTTCTATTCTTTTGCCTGCTGCTAGTTGATGCTATGCTGCAAATGCGCTTTCCTTGATACCATGTGCTTGCAAAGGTTGCTATTTTTACCCTGTGAATTTTGTGAACATGATTGAATAAAAATTTATTGATGTAGGATCGGCGACTGAATTGCTTTTCTATTCACTGAGGAAAATATTTTGCAAAATAGGTCAATGAGTTCACTTTCAGTAATGGAATGGAATACCAAGCACCCTTTGCAGTGGGAATGGGAAAATCTAGTTGCATCCGGTGCCAAAGCAACTGAAAATGTTAAGATCTGGCAACCTACTGAGTGGGAAATTGAGGCAGAGGAACGAGCAGAATCTGGATCCTTATACTCGTACAGAGGTGCCTGTACTAGTGGTGGAAGCAGCGGTGGAACCAGCATTGATCCTGGATGTGCTTGGAGTTCAAAGTCAGCCTCCATGAATTCCTCATCAACTGGAGAAATGAAACTCCCGAAATTCTCGGCTGAGGCTTGTAAAGCTTACCCTGAAGATTTTAGCAGCAAAAAAGATGTACCTGCACTCGATTTATCGGGAGCTTCTCCCACAATTGAGCCATCAATTTGCTCCAGTGAGCCAGTGCTCAGTCTAAAGCTTGGCAAAAGATCGTACTTTGAAGATATGTCTGACAGGAGCAATCCAACGGCCTCAAATTTTCCTTCCGTTGCTTCATCATCTGATACTTCAGCAAAGAGAACTAAGTCCAATACTCAGAATACGCCTGCTCCTTGCTGCCAAGTGGAAGACTGCAACATGGATCTCTCTTCTGCTAAAGATTATCACCGAAAGCATAGAGTCTGTGAGAACCATTCCAAGAGCCCAAAAGTTGTTGTAAATGGTGTAGAACGACGTTTCTGTCAGCAGTGTAGCAGGTAGAGCTTCTTATTGCCTTGTTCTTGTATGCCAGCATAGCTGCAACAAGAAATTCTTCCTTTTCTGCTTCTGGGTGCTCAAGTTTCAAAGTTTATCTTTCTAGTCTTGATCACTGTGATTCTTTTGTCCCTGTAAATGACCATGAATAATGCTCTTTAGTGTATTCATTACCACTGAATTTTAAATAT
Source organism: Lagerstroemia speciosa (assembly GCA_037672795.1). NCBI lineage: Eukaryota > Viridiplantae > Streptophyta > Magnoliopsida > Myrtales > Lythraceae > Lagerstroemia > Lagerstroemia speciosa. The sequence continues at coordinate 8,453,819 of CM075305.1, forward strand.
GAAAGGTTCCACGGGCTGTCGGAGTTTGATGAAACCAAGCGTAGCTGTCGCAAGCGTTTATCTGATCATAATGCGAGACGCAGGAAGCCACATCCTGATGTAGCCCATTTTAACCAAGCTAGGCTGTCTACAATTTTCTATGGTAATGCTCTAATTTTGGAGGATTGAGATTTTTTTTTCACTTGCAATTGCATATTACTGTCTACTTCCTTCTTGCTGTTCGTGTTTGGATGAATATTTTCTTAAATCACATTGCATCATAATCTATACGAACTTAAGCTTTAACTGGTAATTTTACAAGAGGTTAAAGGGATGGGTCTCATGGTTGTGCAAGCTGATGTTACTGTTGCAATTTATGCTCCATTTAAATTTTCATTTTCTGTTTTAGATGTGACTTCTAACTTTGAAGTGTTTATATAGTGGCTTCCTGGTTATTACTGATTTTTTTCCTACCTAATTTCATTTTCAATTAAGCTACTCCTTTTAACTATTTTCTCATCCTTTCTAGGAGTTCTAAACTTTTGATTGATCTTTGATTTTGTTATTGCTCTTGCTGCCCATAGTGCACTTTCCTTTATCATGTATGGTTGCCCTCTCATTATGGTCCTGTCCTTTATTCATGGAATTATGAAGTACATTCATAGCCAATACAGTGTGAACAATCTCTCGGTTTACAAGTATCACACCATTTCAAGTAGTCATGCAATCAATTGCTATTAATATTTAAGAGTATCTGCTATTGACGCCTTCATCGACTTAAAAAAAAAAAAATTACCCACAAAAACAGATGTGGGAAGAGTAACAGATTCAAAGCATGCGCATCAGCTGATAGGATTTTTCCAGGCACCCCCTTGTCCAACAGCTTCTTTAGATTCTACATCTTCTTGTCTGAATTATTGCAGTTGATCGACCATTGTTCCTTTGGTTTCTATTATCCTCAACACACCGGGATTGTATTAACTTTTGTTCAATTCCCATCCTGCATATGTAGATACCTTCTAGAGAAGACTTGATGTATAATACGAAAGGCATCTTTGAATCGCTCTTTATTCCTTCAGCAATATTTACCATGCTGACTGCAAATGTGCAAGTACTGCAGCTTATTTATGTACAAGACTTGAAAGCTGATCCTGCTACAATATTGCTCAGGTGGCTTGGAACGAATGAGTTCTTTTTACACTGCATTTGAGCAGACCAAGTCTTCTGTCAACTTAACATGGTCAAACACATCAAGTCTTAATTTTATGCAAACAGAAAGAGACCCACCCAAGCCCGGAAAAGCTGGAGGTGTCGATGGGAATCCATATGTTAATAACATTAATAAGCTGCCTGATGCCATGAGGCATGTGACTGCAATAACTGATGGTTCCTATGAGCTACCACCAATCAAAGGCACCACATTCAAGATTCTTGGTGGAGGTAAAAATTTGTTATACTTTGGTTTTTTTGGAGCCTTGACTGTCTAGTTGTTTCACTTCCTCATTGGGCCAAGTTATTTACCAGCCATAAAGCTTGCATAAGGCGTGTCAAATTGTTTTTTGAACCAGTCAATCACACCCACAAAAATTATAAAGCCTCGACTGTGGATAGAAGTCTTAGTATGTGTACACGTAGCTCGGGTCAGGTTATCTGTTTGTTGCTCATCAGATGTTTTTGCTTTCTAAGATTGAATGAAGGGTAAATACTGACTTTGGGGTTTTACCAAAGATGATGTTCCAGTTAATATTTAATGTCATGGGTATTCGGATTGTCTTAAAAAAAAAAAGTCCTGTCTCCAAAATTTTGCTCGAGTTGGAATCAAATTGGTAGGTTTAGAAATTTAAGTGGGGATCAGAACTCATCATTGCGTCAGCTGTGTATGTGCACGCGTGCTTGTTTACATCTGTTTTTATATGTCAATTTTTCTTGCCTTGAATGGCTCACTGCCAGGTTACATGGAACACGAAAATCCGCTGAAGCACGTGAGGTTTGTTTTTAATTGCTCACAGGTTCAGAAGAATCTCTGATCTCTTCTAGCGGCTTGGATGCTCCGCAAGATCCTCGTGGTGCTCTCTCTCTTCTGTCAACTGATTCTCGCAATTCATGTGAACAACCTAAGCCTGTTCTCCATGATATTAATGACACGAGCATTCCCAAGCCCTGGACTTATGAAGATCCCGGAAACTTGAGCTTACCACTTGGCTCGAGCGAGTACTGGAACATGGAACAATGGCCAAGCAACTGTCAGAGGCATAACTCAACTCCGCAGGGCAGCGGAAGCAGCAACTGTTTCCGTAGCAGCAGCCATTTCCCAGAATGCCTTCTCCCCTCTGAGGATCAGCATGAGTTTGGGTTCGAGTCTGTCCATCTAAACTGAGAGCTGTATTCCAGGTCAGTAAAAAGAGCCAAGGGTTTTCCTTCCCCTGCAAGTTGCAGCTGCATTTGACTATCCATTCAATTTACTGTTTTGTATTTTCAGGCACCGGGCATAGAAGTTTATGCCCATTCTTCCCGCACTTTTGGGGCTTCTGGGTTTTCCTTTCTCTTAAGTCATCTTTGCTCGGAAGAAAAGCGAATGCTGCAAACTGTATAAATTCTGTCGTCGTTTGAACACTGATCTACTCTGGTTTTTCATATTTGCGTTGCCTCCCTGCCAGGAAGCTCTTTAACAATTCTTTACCGGTGGAGGTACTAGTAGTGCTGGCAGGCATGGGCATTCGAGCCGTAGCCTACACATGCTGGGTAATGGCTTCCCAGTGGCCATGTATTTCGGCTGGATAATGGCCCAACACCTATGGGCCGATAATGGCTTAATAATGAAAAGCATTGCTGGGACAGGGTAAGCCCAAGTGTCTAGGCCCATTTGTCCAATGGGCTGGGCTAGGCCCAGAGAGGCTATAATAATACCCATGGGCGGAGACTGCGCCAAAACCAATGGGCCGAGACTTCCCCTATGTCAATCAAGAGTAGTTAGTGCAACGTATGCACGTAAAGGCTATTAATACTGGGCTGAGAATGGCCCAGATCTAAATCACAGCTGGATCCAGCCCAAGTGCCTATCCCCCTCATCTAATGGGTTGGGCTAGTTAATCATACTGGGATGAGAATGGCCCAATACCTATGGACCGAGGCGGCCCATATCTCAACAAAGAGTAGTTAAATGTTACGCACTGCTGGATCCAGCCTAAGTGCCAGGCCCATTGGTTTAATGGGCTGGGCTGGGCTGGGCTGGCTCGGCTCGGCTAGAGGCTCATCAGGCTGGCTGAGAAGGTAGAATGGCCCACTATTAGATCCAACCAAAGAGCCTGGACCGTTGGTACTGGCTGAGCTCATTGCAAAAAGGGCAATCATGCTGCGCCGAATAGTGTCCAATTCAATTAGGCCCAACTTTAAGGACCCGATACAGATAGGCCCAACAAGCTCTGGGCCACGCCCATAGGCCCCCCGGTCGCATTAAAAATCTGAAACGGACAAGCCGTAACAGCAGGTCGTGCTAATCTTAGGTACCAACCAGGCTCTCTATCCGTCAAGAATTTTTATTCTGATGGGAAAAAAAAAATCCTTTCCTTTGTCACCCTTTGTTTACGAAACCAACGCAGTACAGTTCTGTAGAAGTAAAGCACCAATATTTTCTATCATACTTGGATGCCCTAGAGCTTGACCTAGTACGATTTCTGCACTGCCAACAAGTTTCTTATTGTACCACTAACCCAAGAGCTCACCGCAGACACATCAAATTACTGCAGCCAAAGGGACGACCCAACAACCTCGAATGAAAAACCAAAAAAAAAAAAAAAAGAGGACAGGGAGCAGCTAATGGCCATCCCAAACGACCTCTTGAGAAGTAAATAATCAAAAACATAATAGCAGGGTTAGAAAGTAAAGGAGTTAGAAAGCAGTTGCCAAAATGCTATACATTAATCCCATAAATCATAATCAAGAAGGCACAAGATGTAATTTTGTCAACACGCCAATGAAAATTCACTTATCGGGACGAATGCAAGCTAAGCATATATTTCAAAACATGCAATCAATCCCTATATGCCAATAAGCAACTCATTGCTACCAGAGAGAAGCCCAGCGGAAATGCAACAACAGAATGACAATCAAGCTCAGGGGAAACAAAACGTCCCCCATGATGAGGTAATCTAACCGAACATGGGCATATCTAAATGTCTTGCTTATGGTCAGTGGAACACCACCACAACTACTACGTAGGGAAGAATTTTAATGTCATCAGACCAAGCTACAATGAAGATTTTAAGAATGCAAGTCCATCAAAGGATCGATAAATCAACCTCAACAGTAAGAGGGGACAGATTGAACCATAGTAAAGTGGAAAAAAATGCGGCCTGCAGTTTTTTTTCCATCGACTAGTAACATATATAAATGGTGTATTAATGCACCTACAATAATAAGAACCTAAGACATGAAAACTGCAACCAACCTGAATAAATCCTTGCCAGTGAACCAGAGCCTGACACTTGAACAGAGAAATCAAACAAAGACCAGATATACCCATCCTTTGGTACAAAGACCTCGAAACAGATCCCGAGAGACGATACTGACAACTGCTGCAACAGGAGGACGAAAATATAGACCCACACTGGCGACTCCGACGACAACTCTGGACCACCTCAAATATGTCCTAGTACTCACTGGAACAGTAACAAATGCTAATCAACATGTGAAAGAAATCTAAACTCAACATTCAGTAAAAGAGGATAGGGAGGGAAGGGTGTTCATTGTTAGCACTGTGCTCTACTTTGGATAAAAAGGACACTTTTATCGAGGAGCACCGGGAGTGGTACTCTATGGATCAGAAAAAAGAGCAACTCAACAAAAGTAATGAACAGAAGTTTGAAGTTGTAGAGATATATTATCAAGTTTGCTAGTAGATGCACATTGAACTTGCAAATTACAGTTAGCAGAAAACTTAGTCTAACCCAATTATTAACCAGAAAGAAAGAAATCAGTTTGTGATTAGCATTTGTGAAGGCCATCAACTTAGAATTAATAACTGACTTTTTAACAGGTACATAATTAGCACATTGCTGCTTAACAACAAAAAAGAAGTTTTGAAATGAACTGCTGGCATACATCATGCATAACTCACAACAGACCTGTTCATTTTCTTCCTCTGCTGGAGAAGGGGACTTTTCTGGGTCAGCTGGCTTGTCAGCTCCACAGTTCTGTCTATTACACTTCGTCCTGAATGGATAGTTTATGTTGCCACAATGCTCACACTTCCAGCTTCCTTCCGGCATTTTTTGTTCTGACATTCATATAATGTGATTTTGTAATACTTGTAAAAAAGAGAAAAGAAAACAGCAGACAAATTGGAATGTTAAAGATCACTTACTAGAATTCTTCTCAGACATTGAAGCCTGTTGATAGAAGCAAAAAATAAAGCAAAATGAGAGAGATGAATCAAGTTGAAACAAATCATGTTAATACATAATGACATCACGAGGGATGTGAAATAATATGGAGATATCAAGGCAAAATAATAGCTAAGAATAGGAAATTGAGCATAGAAAAAAACAGCGGCATCATGATGAATCTTATGGCTACTAACACAAACCTGAGATCCGGGCTTTGGTGTATTGCACTTTCTCATATTGCAAACCATTCTGAAAGAGAAATTAACATTTCCACAGTTTGGGCACGTCCAATCATTTTCACGTGTCGCATCTGCTATGGAAAAATAGGAAAAAAAGTAATACCATCAGAATATAGAGGAACCAAAAGCACAGTTTCTAGTTAGGAAGCAAACCCAAATATATTTTATGCTAACAGTTAATCCGTAGTCCAATTTTGACATACCTGTACCCTTCTTCTGAATCTTATCATCTGAAAAGAAGCCAGGTCTTGCTCCCTAATAAATATAAAAAGAGGCAAACAATCATGCATCCCCCCAGGAACATAGGTAATGATGAATTAAAAAGAACTATTTAACTGCACGTGGCCAGAAATGCAAATTAATTGAAAGCAAATATCTAAATTAGGACAAGTCTCATACATACCATTGCTCCAAGTCCCATGGGCAAGCCTAAGCCATACCTATCCATCATAGGAGGCATGCCATACATTCCTCCTGAGGGGATAAAAAGGACACAGTATGATTTGGCATTTTGAAAAAAATGCAACTTGTGGTGCCATGCAAGTGGAATACACAAACTGTCTCAATCAAAGAAATGAACTCCTTATATCCAGGAAAGCTAACCAGTTTAGATTAACTATAATCTCACCAGTCCATCAAAATCATGAGAAATAGAGTTCAAAGAGATCTAATACCACTTGCAATCATTGATCCATTTGGATATAGTGGCCCTGATAGATGCAATGGTCTGTAAGCGCTACCAGCAGATAGGCGGCTTCCATAGCTATAGGGATACATAGAGCCTCCAGAAAATGGTACATCATAAGGAGGAATCGAAGAGCCATTGAACATTGAGGGGCCATAAGGTGACATGCCCATGTACATAGAAGAAGGTACTCTAGAATCCATATATGGTGAGCTGGGTGAGAATCCCTGGGGGAGATGAGCAAGCTTCAGGGCAGATTTCTAAGAGCAACATAAACCATATTGCCAAAAAATGTATCAGATCTCATAATCAATATAATATTTGATACACAATAGAGAAGTTGAAACAGCATACTGGTTTAGATAAGCATCAAGCAAAGAAACAAAAGGTGCTGCCTTAAGGGCTACCACAAACCATTCCATTAAAATGATAAGCTAAAGAAGATCCAGGAAGAGATGAGGCACGGCAAGAGATACCAAAGAATCGTACTGAATTTCCTTAAAATATGCTCATAAAATACTGAAATGTCGAAAATTATCACAAACAATTTGATGGAAATGGGTTAATGTTTGTCAAGTCATTTCTTCAATTGTATTTGTGCAATGGAATATTATCAGGATGATTTTTTATCATCATGAAGATGTTCAACTTATCATGTGCAGAAATATAGTAATGCTAGCTCACCAGTTCTGTATATCAAAACCTAGAAAATTGAAAAACCATATGCAACATGGAGCAAACACAATATAATAAAAAAGGAAAAGACCGTAAGCAATATAGAAGAAACTATTAATAGTAACATAGCAAAGTAAATATGAAGACGACACTTAAGTGACAGTTACTGAATTGAGAAGTAAGAGAATATTCTAAAAGACCTACAGAATTATGGTCAGCTGGCCTTGGTTGTGTGCAGTTCCGCATATTGCACGTTGTCCTGAAAGAGAAATTGACATTGCCACAGCTAGGACAGGTCCAGTCATCTTCCCTTCGACTACCTACAAATGGCATTTGAAAGGAATGGAAATCACAACCAAACGCTCTTGAAAATTCTTTAATTGAGTAGAAACAACAACCACGTAATATCACCAAGTCAGACATAGAGAAGACCAGTAATTTGCTAAGTCGCAGCAAGTGCAGATGGTAGGGATCATCCAGATAATGCTTAATTTAAAAGGTCAATTTTGAAAATTCTGGAAGATGGGAATGCAGAGAAAGTTACTTCGGACAGGGAAAAGGGAGAGTCATGACCTCGATGCCTCATTATAGGCTTTACTGGTAAAATAAGCTGAGAAGATCTGAAAGAAAATGTTTAGGCAAGATGTTTAGGTCCACATCTCAAGATGTTTAGGCAATCGAGTATCGAATGCCAAGAGTGGTCTGAAAGAAAAAGACAACAGAGATTCAGCTAGAATAGATTTGAGAACACTAGGCTAGCTTGCTGCCTCACTATCTTTCCCTGGCTGTAGAACATTGTAGAACATTGCACTACAGCTACTGGGAGAAGAGAGAACATAGTTCCTTCCCCTAGTTACAACCTAACCAACACAAAATCGTGATGCTCAATGAAAAAGATCTAATCAACCAAGCTCACTAATACATAAAGGAACTGCATACCATCAGTTCTAGCTCGTTTAACAGCTGAAGAGTTTCTGCTATCAACCTGTACATTCAAAAAAAAAAAAAAACGGAAAGCACCTCAATGCACCATGAGTAATCAAATCATTGAAAATTCAACAAAAAAGACCATAAAACATAAATCATCGCCCAATAACGTTTAATGCAATATATCGCCATCCTTCATCTCAATCACAATCCCCCCCTAAAATACTTCATCAGCCTCGGGCATCTCAACACCCGGACACCTCCAAATAGCACTGAAGTAACGAAAAACAATGAAACAGTCCATTGATTATGAATTACTAAAACCTGGAAAACCTAAGCAATAAACCGCCGGAAGAACGATGACCTAGAACCAGCCAATTCCAGATCGATCTAACAATCAGATCCCCATGGAACCAAGTAAACAAACACGGAAAGGCTCGAATCGGAGGTTACCTGAGACATTTTCTGCCGCTGCGGCGAGACGAAGACGGCGGAGATTCCAAGATCGACGCGTAAACGGAAGGAGAAGGTTGAAGGGAGGAGAGGACGAGAAGGTCGCCTCACCACTTGTCCTTTGCTAGATAGTGACCGCAGAAAGGCGGGCGCGATCAGTTTATCCCGAAAGGAAATTGTAATAATTATCATTTTTTTAATCTCTTATTATATACTTTTAAAAAAATTTAATCTTTTATAAAAAAAACACTGAAGTATCAAAAATAAAAATTTATAATCGACTATACAATAGATAATTTCATACATAATATATGTCGATATCTAGTTACTATTTATTTTTAAAATTACTTTTCATAACCCTTTATCGTAAATTCAATTATTTTAAAATAGTTCCTGTACCATTTTTTTCTACAATATTTTTCATTATAAAATTATTTACGAAGCTCTCTACAATCGCGATTATTTAATACTGTTGATCGATGGAATATCATTTTATAATTATATTTTAGTACATTTTACCATTTAAAGAATTTTGGCCGGTAAGAATAAGACAGTTGGTTGATTTACTTAGTAAGTGTATAAAGATATTTTTCGTCTTTTTCAATTATATTTGACGATATTCACTGTACGTAATACGAGTTATTCGTTAGTTTCCTTTATTATTTATGAGCTCTCTGATTTGACGAGGATTTCGATCAGTCATATCTCGAATTACAAAAAATGATCTCTCTTAATTTCAGACCGAGAGAGATAATCATAATGGCAACCACAGTGAAGATTGCCGTGCCTTTCCAATAATTAACAGCAAAACGCGCGTACTAATGAACATTGATCTTCAATCATCGACCATCCGATCATCATTGATCTCGCCGGTCCTTCACCTCAAGCCAGAGCAGATGCCATGGTGTCGAACGATTTCCTCCTCACGAGCAAGCAAATGATCTTCGACGGCTGGACCGGTGCGCTCTCCAGCATGCACAGCACAAAGTCCGGCCGGTGCAGCGCCAGTGCCAGGTGATCTTCCCCGAACACTAAGCCAGTGGCATCCAGGAGGACGTGCCACGAGTTCCTATGGGCCTCCGAGATCCAGTGCATCGAGTGCCGATGGGTTTCGCTCCCGACCACGGGGTAAGAGAACAGCCCCTTGGGTACGTGCTTGCACTTCCTCCTGAAATACTGGCTCAGTTGAGACCCCTTGATCCTCAGGTCGAGCCACGTCTCCGGCGCAGGGATGATCTTCGATTCCTTGGCTGCTGCAAACTCTCTAATCTTATCGTCTTCTTGGCCGATAACGGTCATATAGTAACATCCCTTGAAGAAGGGGTAGCTCTCTCCGATCATAATCATCGCATCCTTGTGGTTCGGCATGAAGAGGACCAAATAGTCATCTTCCCTTAGCCCACAATGCTTCAAGGCTCGATTCCGGGCTTGGATCTCCGGGATTGAGATGAAGTTCCCCTGGGGAGAGGATTTCTTGGTGAGTAGGTCGAGCAGTCTCGACGGTACCAGCTGCGTGTTGTTGAGGTCGGACAGGCTCCTGCTAAGCGAGGTGGACGGTGAATCTTTGTTAGGCACCATGCCACCGCTCTTCGGGGACTTCCTCTTGTCGTCAGGCCCAGGGTCGGGCTCGTCGCTGATGGAGAGGCTGTCAAACTCGAACATCTCCCCTTCCACGAGCCCGTTGGAATACTGCGGGTACTTGGCTTGCACGTATTGTTCGACATATTGCATTTCGCTCGGTGTGATTGGTCCAGACCATCTCAGGTCGACTCCGTGAAGGGTCGATATGGCTTCGGCCACCAGGTGGGCTGGAATCACCGTGCGACCCTTCTGATTTTCAATCAAGTAATTGCACAGAAAGGTATTAGGAATAATTCTAAAATTTGAAGTAAAAATAAATAAAATTTGCAGAAAAATAAAAGGCCCAAATAAAAGTTTTTTTTAAATTAAACCATATTTTATTTCACTAAGCACTAAAAATCAGGTTAGTTGGACGGACGGTCTAATATTTTTTGTAGAGATAACCACACTGTGAATTATATGTATTTATCGATTTTTATAAGTGATTATTAAATATTTCAAAATGATAAATCAAGTCATATACGTTATCCGTGTTACAACATCGAGACATTTCCACCACTTATCCTAACTATACACTGTCAATGCCACGTTGCTGCAACGTCAGTTTAAAATAACTGTAGGTAATGGCCTCGATATTATAACACGAACAACATATAGAGATTAATTTATTACTTTAAAACATTTAGAACTCATTTACAAGAATCGAAAAAAATATAGGACTGCCAATGTTTTTCTCTCTCTTTTTTTATGTGTCCAAAATTTGAATTAATCTTAATAGATTCATGTTCGAGTTAGATCAATACATGAAAAGATAAAACATCCTAGCTTAAAATTTTTTATACGTAAAAAATTCGATCCCGATATTTTAATTGAAATAAAAAAAGTACTAAATCATATTAATTAATTTATTTCGGTGATAAAATATCAGTTTAGAAGACAGCCAATTGAACGATAGTTTGACCTAACCCTAGCGACACGGACATGGAGTTGGCAGCGGCAACGAGCGAAGAATCTCAACATAAAAACACTGTATTCGATGTAATTCCGTCTCATCGAGATTGCTGAAAATACATATGGAAACGATTCGGAATAATCTCATTTTTCAATTATTCAACCATTTCATTTAACCAAGTGGATCAAAGATACGACACAACAAATCTAAATTGCAGCCAGAGAACAGAAACTTGCCTTGATGACCATGCTAGTCGGTCTGCTCTGGGCCGGAGATCTGGACGGCGATCCTTCAACTTCACCAACCCAGACATCCTAAGTTGAATATCGAATCAAAACGGGTAAATCCCATCAACGCAGTCCCCACACAGAAGGCAAAGCACATCTAAACTTATGTGATCAAGAAGCAAGCACGCACCTTAGGATTGGATTCTCCGTTACTTCCCATGGCACCGGCCGGTCCGTAGAAATACTATGTCGATGCGACCCGAACTTCAGCAGAAGAGGAGGAGGAGGAGGAGGAGCCTGATGAAGAAGACTAAAGTGAGGAAGACAATGTCGGGAAGGGAACGTTAACGTTAATACTTAATATGATGTTGGGGGGAGTGGAGGTGAAGTATTATTATTATAGGAATAAACAAAGGGGAGAGGAAGGAAGTGACAATGAGATAAACGCCGACAGCTGACGGCATCATTGTCCCTACGGACGATGATGAAGGGAACCCATCAACAGTGCATCGTATGATTAGTTCATCATTAGGGACTCCAAACCCCAATTACTGTCTATCCCCAATTTCATGTACTGGGAATAATACAAATAATAATCGAAAAAAAAAAGAAAATTTCAGGAGTATAATGCCTTGGGAGGATGATTTCTTGTAATTTTAACAGGAATTTAAAATTATATTAGAATAATTTAACATGCGACTCAATCTTGTCAGGTTTGAGAACAAATTAAAATCATGGTCAGTAAGTTCGAATTCAACAGAGAAAACCTAATTTTTGGTCAGTCGTCTTGATGATTGGCTTCTGGTCAATTCTTGAAGTAGGGTTTCAAAGGCACGCGGTGAGTCTATTCCGATTCTCACCGGTTCCTTTGCTAGTCACAGTCGTTTATCTTCGCGAGAAGTAGTCCTGATTAGATGGAAGCTTCGAGTTCATGGTGGTTCGATCAGAAGGAGCATGAACGATTTCGAACACAACGATAACATGGAATGGTGTAATTAATCAATAACTGTCTGCACCAAAAGGAGCTTAAAAACTAAGACAGGTTCCCTTGTTTCTAAGCCAAAGAGCAAGACAAAGAACAAATCCAATTCCAAATCTGGCTATGGCGTAGCCGCGTAAATATTGGAGGACAATTGGCCATTTTTTCCCCTTTTTTTTTATTTTTTAAAAATGAGGTAGAAGTAACGATGTCGTAACTACCCTCCGCTACATAATATTTAGGGTACAGTGTTCAACCGTGAATATATTAGATAAACTGCATAACCAATACTAACAACTAGTCTTTTTTTTAGGTATCTAGACATGGCTTCGACCAATCCATGTCTGACTAGGATCGACCCACCGAGAAATACAGCTCTCACCGTTATGAATTTTTTTCTACACATAAGATTCTGACCGAAACTTTACTTGGTAAGTATGGCCATTCCGTATTCGTGTAAGATCAGCCTACAAAGAATTACAACTCTCACAATCAAGAATTTTTCTATTAATAATAATGTTTTAACCGAAACCTTATTTGGCGAGGATGACCAATCCATGTTCGACCAAGCTCCGCTCACTGAGAAATACAGCTCAGACAATCATGATTTTTTTTTTCACTCATAAGATTCTAAATCGAAACCTTACTCCGGAGGATGGCTAATATGTGCTCGAGTAGGATCACCGAAAAGTAAAACTCCCACAATCATAAATTTCTTCTGCTTATAAGATTCCAACCAAAACCCTACTTGACGAGGATGACCAATCCGTATTCCAACAGAATCAATCCACTGAGAGCTACAGCTCTTACAGTCATGAATTTTTCCTACCCGTAAGATTCTAATACAAAATTTACATGGAGGAAGGAGACTTCCATCATGGTTGTGGTTTACATAATTTTGCTGAAAGCTACCGGATGGTACTGCATAGAGCAGCCGCCATTGACGACGGAGAAATGATGTGAAGGATAAGCCAACAACTCCTCGGCTACTTTTTATTATATATATAAAAATATATAATATTTATTTATTAAAAAAAAAAAAAAAACTAAAGCACAGACAGCGACGGGCCCTTCAATTAACGACGTCAATTAATTACAAAATCATTAATATAAATATAATGACATGATGGACCAAAGGGAATCCTCTCCGCACTCGACAATGACGGGTCGCGTTGAATTTTAGATTTTTTTTCCGCCCCCTTCTCGAAAATTATGAATCAGTGAATAAATTTTAACGGCATGTCCGAAATTTAATTTATCCAATAGTGGAGAGAGTTGCTGAGCCGAATGTGATACGATTGAGATGGAGACCTGCTCTTGTGTCATTATGAAGTCAACCTCCGTATAGAAAGGGTATTGAGGAATATGCTTTAGTATTTGACACAAATGCTCCCCGTAGGAGCCAAAAACACATAGCATATAATAATAATAATAATAATAATAATAATTCATAGCATTTAGGTCATTAGTCTTGCCACTATTGGTAATGATCGCGAGATCTCACTAAGGGTGTTAATTGGGTTCGAACCTAATTGAATTGAACAAACCAAGGAGTGCCAACTTGTATCGAGTCGGACTGTACTGAACCGAATGTCCCGATTTCAAATATATTGGATTTAAATAAGAGAATATGACAACGAGAGTCCTCTATGTTCGTCGATTCTTGTAAGTAAGTTCTAAATATTTGAAAGTGTTAAATCAAGTCCTATATATTGTCCACGTTATAACATTGAGTCCTTTTCTATCATCTACCGTTACTTTAAACAGATGTGTATCAGTATCACGTCAGCACCATATCGGCACGACGTAGCTTAAAGTAACCGTAGGCGATGGAAAGGACTTGATATTGTAACTAGAACAACATATAGGACTTGATTTAACACTTTGAAACATTTATGATTCACTTACAAGAATCGACAAATATATAAGACACCCGGTATCTTTATCTCGTTTAAATAAAAAGGAAAACAAAAATGAAAAAAGAAAGATATGGTCAAATTGCATTTCAGTTAATATAGAATGGTTAATAAGACAGTTTGCCGCTTCTCTAGTTAAAGTAAGATTTCAAGTTCGAGGGAAGAAGTCTATTATCGAGGAGTTTTACTTCGTAATGGACATACCGGGCTTTTCGATATAAGGTGTTGCACACCGAATAATGACAAATTTCCATCATGATTTAGAGATTTTTGCAAGTAAATTTTGCCCTAATTTTAGAGTAGAATAGGACTGAGGACCAAATTAGTATTGTTTAACTGTTTGGAGCCATCCTCAAATGGCATCCCGGAAGGATTTCCTCCATCAACCGACTCTCCACTCACTTTCAAAGAAGCATCATTCCTCGAGCCACCGGATACCTGACAAGACAGGATCATGGATCTCGGAAGTCCTCGCTGGCGGGAGCAGCAACTCTCCCATCGGATCTGCACGAGATTGGCACGGCCAAAACACGACATCGTGCGACCTGGTTCGAAATTGCTGATTGCGGGCTCGTACAAGATCGCTCGACAAACTGGATAGGGGCAGAGCTCGGACCGAGCCATTGGCTTGTGAGAGATTATGAGGAATGCCCTGGAAACAAATGCCATCGATGTAAGATATTCGAGCACCGGTAGGCTGAGACCAGCACGTTGTTCATGCCATTGTTTAAATAGGGAAATCGATGTGCGGAATGGCTCGCTAACCGAGCTTTCAGCTTTGCCCTTCTGTTAGTCTTATCACAACCTTTTGCCGAACCCCAACTGGACTTTCCCTGGAATCACTATGAAGATCATTTGGTTAAATCTAAGAGGATATCAGAAGCTAATAACAAGGAGAACATAAGGCAGATTTAAGTAAAAGAACCGATTTCGAAAATCGAGTACATAAAGCAGAGCATGTAAGCTCTCTATGCAGGGATAAGAACAGAACAGCAAGACGTAGTTCACACAGTCATCTCTCCTCAACGCGTTACACACGAACCTGAAATGCGCCCAAACAGCCTGCCTTGATACCGATTTTGTCAGAAATAATGTAAACAATATTACAACGATATAACAAATCATTACTGAGTTTGTTCTGAAGAACACCGAAAATTTTGATAAACCAGTGAGTCTGATAGGAACCGGAATAGGTTTTATTGATAGATTTGGTTGCATTCGAGAGGCAACCAGTCTCTTCCAGCTGAAGAGGAAAACAACAATGAAAGTACTAAACGGTAAACGCACTGATTCCACTCACACCCTAGACAGTTTGCAACTCGCAATTAAATACAAGAAACCCACCCAGCGGAATAGGAAATAGATGCTAATAAATTAGGAAACAATATAAAATATCGTAAATGAATAATTTCCTATCTTGCCACTCAAGACAACGAACCTAGACATTTTCAGTGTCTAACTACTCAGATTTGCTAAGATCAATTCAATCCCAATCCATAGTTCCACTTCCACAGACACACAAATAATCAATGTTACTTTTATGAGAATGAATGGAAGAAGCCGGGCAGAGAGAGACTGACCTGTTGACTTGAAATGAATTGTACAGGTCCGATGTTTACAGAATCATACTTGCCACGGGATGGAAGTTTCTGCTTCACATGACCCCTGCCATGGCCATCTTAGTCTATCAAATGCCAGGTTCAATCAACAATAAAGCCCAAACTGTAATGCTCTTTGCAACTACTGTAACCGTGCATTTGTGTTGGGGAGTCAATTCTACATCGGACAAATAAATAATGGAAATATGGTTTATGAGAGAGCGGATACCGTCATCTCATAAGATTGAGTTTTTAGGATGGACACGGGTCCAATTTCTTGTGGGTCATGTGGAAATTTCACATGATATTGAGCCAACCGAGTGGGCTCGCACCACACCACTGTCCGAGTGTGGAACCTGTGGTCCGTTAAGCCTAAAATCAGAAGAAAAAATGCCCGACTATTGGTCGATAGTCCCTCTCACCCGAGTACGGGAGAAAATACATGGCTCGAGGTCAATTGTTGAGGACAGGTATTTAAATATACGTGCCAATTGTAAACACGTTACTACGTGAGAGCGAGTGTTAAGGAGTGACTACAAGAGAATTGTGTTTTAATAATAAGATGTTATCGATGAATGAAAGGTTGGTAAAATTATCGAGGGGTTTGAGATCAATTTTTGACTAATATAATTGTTTTTTTACCACTTTTAGACAACCAGGCGGAAAAATTTTAAAGCCTTTGCCACAAAATACCGGCTAACATTTTGTCGGTAATTGGTCACTAAATGGTCGAAAATTTCGACAAAAAACATTGGTCGGTAATTGGTCATTAAATGGTCAGTAAATCATTTATCGATAATTGGTCACTGAATGGTAAAAAATACAGTAATTGGTCATTAAATCACGTATCGATAAGGGGTCATTAACAGTCGAAAGTACGGTAATTGGTCATTAAATATATTTTTGTAAATTATCGTATCAATGAAATTATTCAACAAATCTCTCTTTTATCCTCATTTTGTCTAATTATTAATCGGACACAAATTTTACAAATGAATGTTAGAAGAAATGGATTTTATTACTTCACTAACTTAGCAGTAGTTTATTATTTTAATTATTTACAATTTCCGACCAACTACCCACCAGCTGCTGACCAGATACTTTATCATGTTTACCAACTAACTATCGACCAACTACCAACCAACATACTTTATCACTTTTATATCGATAATTTCCGACGAACTAGCAACCAACTTTTTTGTCAATAAATTTTTGACGAATTAGCGACCAACCTCTTTGTCGAAAAATTTCGATGACCTAGCGATCAACATTTGGTTGGTACTTTCGACCACCTAGTGGTGCAAAGATTGGCCGGCAACTTATGTGTACACTTTTCGTCGATATTTGGTTGATAACTACTTTTGACGAGCCCTTTTCCATCTATGCTTTTTTGGTCGATAAATTGGTCGCTATTCATTTTTCCGACACTATTTCGACCGCTTATATACTAATCCTTGTATCAGTAAAACAAAATTTTTTTGTTGTGAGTCAATCCCACATCAAATAAATAAACAATTGAAACTTAGTTTATAAGATAGCAGATACCACCATCCTATAAGTTTGAGTTTTTTAAATGGACATGAGTCTAATCTCTTATGAACCGAGTGAAAATTTCACAATTGGACATCAAGAATTGCCTCTTGCAACTCTCAGAATCCATTCATCATTCACAGCAAGCACACGCAGCATGTCCTCCATCTTCTTCCTGCCTGTCTAGATTGGAGTAAGGCACCCACTTGAGCAACAAGCCAAAACGCAAAGTTTTATCCGGAAGGACAATGCTCCAAGGAAATGCCACATTCACATATTCCACCTATTATGACTCTTCCGGCTTCATGGAACCCCCTGTGCCCATGTTTCTCGGTCAAGAATTAGTAGCAGCACCGGCTACACGTAAGGTGTAGGCTAACTAGCAATTTATTCTATTGATTAATTACCCGATATCCGCTATTGTTTGGCTCACCATGGTTGTAACATGCGATATTTCAGGCAACTCAGACTCGAAATGGCATTGAGAACAGCTTCCTGAGGCAGATTCTGCTCCTGATCGTCCTCTTCAGAAGAGGAAGGCGAGACGGAGCAGCTCGAATTCAGCTGCAAGTGCCTACACAACTCAACTCCATTAACCGCAGTCCGACAGGCCATAGTCAGCTGTTCCTCTGGTCCCTACAAGGGGAAGTTCAAAACTGGAGGACAAAAGTTTACAAAGTGTGGAGAGTGGGATTTGAACCCACGCCCTTTCGGACCAGAACCTTAATCTGGCGCCTTAGACCAACTCGGCCATCTCCACCCTTGCAAAAGGGTTTTCCAGAAAATCATATTGATATGTCAGTGTCTTTCTCGGGCGCCTCTCTGAGAGTTGTGGAGTAGTGCGACGTGCATGATGTGATGTGGTATGGCATGTCTTATCAAGATTCTTTTTCTCCTTTCAAATTCTTGAGAACCTTCACTTGATGAGGATGTCGAGGAAATTGATGAGGCCCATGGCATGACAGGTCCATTCTTCAAGCATGGAAAGATGAGTTCAAGAAGTATTATCCGCTTTAAATGTTGTACCCCTCTAAAAGTACATTTTTTAGGGAAGGACTTGCTGTTGAACCTTATGGAAACCTCAAGACCTCCAAAACCTTTTCCATATGGGACTGTAGTCTGTAATCGTACCCGACAGGAACGACAAAGAGTGAGGGGTGAGCAAGTTTAGACGATACGGGAAGACATGTCGACCTTTGATTTTATAATTATTATTTCAAGAATGTTAATCAATTATGCCAGTCGGCAGTAATTTTGAGCCCTGTGTTAGGATAAGTTTCAAGCATATGTCGCAGGCTGGCATCCATGTCCCTCTCCAGAGGCGATAATAGCGATCCTGTACATTATCAATTGTATGGGAGTTAAAAATGAATTTTCTGCAATTACAGTCCCTTAAGTGATCTAAAAATTCAAAATCTTTCGAAAATTCGATTTTATGGTAATTTTTTTTCATTCTATCCATTTATCTCTATTACTTTAAGCAAACTCAAAATGATTTTGGTTTCATTTTCGAATTTCAAAAATGCCATCAATTAAATTTAGCTTATAATTAGTTAAATTTAATTTAAAATAAAATAATAGAAGATGTGAAAATAATTTTTTTCATCATTTTGTTAATTTCATAGTATAAACGTTTTCTGTAAGGAAAAAATTTCGATAGCCCGGATACCTTTTCCGTGTATCAGTCCGCGGGACGCTTTGCTTTGAGCCTTTGACCGAGCGTGCCAACTCGGTCAACCTATGAACCGGGGGCCCACTACCCAAATCCAAATCACAGCCTAGAGAGCTCCAGCCCCTTCGACCGACAGCCAATCACCACCGTCCATTCCATTGGAGAAATGGGAAATCAAGTACCTCCTCCGTGCTGGAAAAAAACAAAAAACTCATGGCTGCACGTCGGAAAAGGAATCTTTATGCCCACAGCACTTCACGGCCGGGAGAGAAGTTCGGATAAAGTCAGGTTCGAGTTACATCGGTCTATTAGATATAAAATTCTTTTAATCGTAAGAAAAGAATTCATAAAATTACTTTAACCAACTCATATGAATACTCTTATATAAAATTTTACAAAGGAAATAACAACGGTTTTTCTTTAAAATTCAATTATTTAATTAATCCACTTTACTTCCATTATGTCAGTATTAAAATTATTACCATTGGAATTCTGGTTCATTTTTACAGTGTTAATACATGTCCCATGTTCAGGCATGTCTAGGATTTTTTTTTTTAACGTATCCGAGTTTTTTCACAACTAACTCGGTACAAATTTATATTATCTTTTGGGGATTAGTTGGAATGTGCTCTTATCCCGGGGCCGGTGATTCGTGGAGAACGACTTGGGTGGGGGTTACAAGATGTCCCAAGTTCAATTGTACAATTGACATGGGATTGTTACGACTTATATAGATAGAAAAGTCATGTCTGTCCTGTAAGATTTTGGAAACCCCTCCCGCTCTGTGACCTAGATCTCGCTCAAACGTCCCAAGGGATACCCCTCCCGACCGTGCTAGATCCGACATCGACGACCTGGTTCAACCGGTTCGGGTATGGTTCGAAAGAAATTTTGGGATTTATTTGTAAGAGAGAAACAAGGCCAGAAAAATTATCTTCACAACACTCCAAAAGGAAGACATCCCCCGGCTTCCGCAAGCCACCAAAACACTCCCACACCGACGTGTTCGAATCCATCACCACTTCCTTCCTTCCCCCCGCAAATAAACAAATTAATTGAAAAAAACCGATTTTTTCTCTTCCATTTTCCTCCCTCCACTCTAAAGCAATCGAAAGATCTTCTCACCTCCTCCCACGTCTCCGCTCTCCGTCCTCCTCATCCGCTCTCGAGAGATTCCGGCGAAGCTCCTCCGGCCATGGGCCCGATCGTGCTGACTCAGCTGGGCCTCAGCATGCTGGCTGGCGCCGTCCTGGTCAAATCGGTCATGGACCAGAAGCCCATGGCCGGCCCCTTCCAGCGGTGCCCCACCTGCAACGGCACCGGCCGAGTCGCCTGCATCTGCTCCCGCTGGTCAGACGGCGACGTCGGATGCCGGACCTGCTCCGGGTCCGGCCGGATGGCTTGCAGCAGCTGCGGCGGCACGGGCACTGGCCGGCCCATCCCGGTCCAGCTCTCCGTGAAGCGCCCGAACCGCCCGTCTTGAAACCGGCTCATCTTCATAACCATCGGTACTAATACAGTCTTTCTGTCCTTATTTTTAATTGAAATTAGTTAAAAAATGATGTAATATAAGTAGTAGTAGTAGTGAAAGAGCATATACGTTCTCTCATTCTTATATGAGGAAAGAACTTTATACAAGTCTACTTCTCCTTGTTAGGTTTATTACAGTTCAAAGCTCGCTCTCTTGCGATGCGGTGAAGTGAAGGTCACAACTTCGAGTCCGTTTAAACAAAATTGTTAGAAGGGACTATTGAGTTCGACTTAACACACACTAGCTTCTTATATTATAATATACCTTTGATAGATTAATATTAATGGAGTATTCAGTTCGTTTAATATGCTCGTGATTAAGTACAAAAGGTGGAGTATTACGTATCGGGATCACTAAATTGCATCTGTTGCAAGGGCCAATCGGATAACTTTAACAGATAAATTAATTTCATATTTTCAGAATTATCAAAGAATTTCTCGTTTTCGCCCTTGAACAAACTTTTCGGATCCATCTATAGGGACCACACGTGTACATGACCGATTTCTAAATTTTAAATCGAGAGCTTATCCTATTGAATAAATCAATCTATACTCGAGCTGTGGGAGAAAATCAGTCATGGATGGATTTTCTCTTCCATCCTCAACTAAACAACGGACACGACCGCATATTTTTTCTTCTAGTTTTGGGTTTACGGGTCACAAGACCCACACTCAGATCTACTTGGTTTAAACACATATGGGATCACGGCGCCGGCCGGCCGACCGGCGGACGAGGAAGGAGGAAGGAAGAGGAGGAGCATCGAAGAGGGAGGAGGCAACGGGCCGTGCCCTGAAAACGTCAGGAATATGCTAACGGGCTTTAGAAAAAAGCCGGCCCAGGGTTCACATCTTTGTTGTCTTGAATACGTTGCTCCAGTCTTCTTGTCTCCCTCGCGTGATTTGGTAAATTCGAGATCCCGACTTAAATTTTCTATGCATCTGTGTTAAAACATTTTCTATAAATGAGATCTTTCGACTTGTATTTAGAGGTCACCGGCTTTTGCGAACTATATACTAATCCTATGATGATTCCTTTTTACTGATGAAGATTATATAAGTACACATAAATTCTCTATAAGATTTGTAACGAGATATGACATTTTTCTAATTCAACTCACGTATTCTTTACTAAATATTTTTGATTTAGTTTCACACATACCGATCACCGTATATGAACAAATCCCAGAACGGTTCTAAAATCGATCGTGGAGCTCCCGTCGGACACTCCGATTCGGTCGATACGGATCGAATCTGGGGAACCAAGATCATTTCACTGTCTCGGTCCCAGCTCGACGTGGTGGATCGAAATTCTGAACGAGAACACGGAAATATCGCTCCGCTTTAAAGCTTCGGATTAAGCAGAATCCAAAGTTGATATTTATTATTGTTATTATGAGTATTCATGTATCAATCTCACTTTCCTCAAAGAAGAAAAAGAAGAAGTTTCCCAAGGGCAAGTGCTCTTGCTTTATTCCTCATGTACTGCGTTCAACACCGGTCTACGCGATGACGCAAATGCACTTCCCGTTGAGGCACATCGCCGTCCAGCGATCCCGGCAGGCGCCCTTGCAGTCGTTGGTCCTGGAACAACTCTGCGCATCTGGGAAAAGCGGCCCAGCAAAGCAAGTGCAATACCCCTCCACGCACACTGGATCCCCAACGCCACAACTGTATTTTTTCTTGCACTGCTGGTTGCTGGTGCACCTCACACTCGGGGGAGCCCCTCCAAGAGCTCGAGCTGCATGCACAGACACCGTTTAGGGGTTTCGAACCAAGCCAGTTTGCTCACGAAGATCGTAAGTTTATGTTGACATCGAAACCGGAATTCTGGGCTGTGAAGGGTTGATCATCGATAGAAGAAATAATGGATGAAATTAGTTTGCTTACATGACAGGAGGACTAGAAGAGTCAGGCACAGGATCTGCTTGCAGTACGAGGTTGTCTCCATTTCTGTTGCTGAGAATTGCTTCACTGAATTTTTTTTTAAAATTTGAAGAACTGTTGCGTTTAATTAATCTCCGAGAGATCCACGTGTGTGTGTGTGGATATATATGTGCGTGGTTGTGTCGGCGAGTTGATGGGAATGAAGAAAAGGAATCCAATGTCATTAATGAGATCTCCATAAGTAGCATGAAGTGAAACAACAAGATTAAGGAAATTTAATTAATACAATTAAAGTTACGATAGCAGGTCGAGATTTCAAGTTTAAATATTGTTGCAAGCATTATTACTAGAAAAGACTCGCGAATTCCGGCTCCAACGGACACCGATTTCTTTGAATATACTAGACTTTTGGTGTTGATATGTTGACGGAATCGGTATTAATACTGGTTATTCAGTTAGTCTGTTACGTTAACGATTGAAATACTTATTTTACCATTTATAATCAGTCGGATATCCAGCAATAAATATTTTTAAATCTAAGTATATTATAAGAAAATTATGAATTAAATAAAAACACTGTGAGTGGGCAAATAAGTGGCGAGGGCTCCCATCAACTCCTGTCTCCCGCCCAAGTTGTCAGAGGCTTTGCAGTCTCTGAAAACCTAGCCAGGGAGACGCGATGCCGGGAAAGTCCTCTAGGAAAATGGTAATTAAGTTGTGAATGAGAAATTGTTTCTCAAGAAAATTAATCAATGCATAATGACCGTATTAATTAAATGTGATTAATATTTTAATGACCGTATTAACTCAATCGTAATAGTCATATTAATACGGTAACAACTGTATTAATTCAAGTATAACGGCCGAATTAATCAAGGCGGCATAATGACCGTATTAATCAAATATAATTAATATTTAATGATCGTATTAACGGCATAATGACAGTATTAATCAAATACAATTAATATTTTAATGATCGTATTAACTCAATCGTAATAGTCATATTAATATGGTAATAACCGTATTAATTCAAGTGTAACGGTCGAATTAATATTGTAACAGTTGTATTAATGCAGTGTAACCGATAAGACAGTATTAATGTGGTTTAATAGTCGGATTAATTGCCATTAAATGACAGACCCCTTATAAATTGAGTCATTTGGTTAAAGCTAAAAACACAGTTTTTCAGACTGAAAATACAAATTCTCTCTCTAGTTTTCGTGCATAGTTTTCCAATAGTGTTTAAACTTTGTTCAGTTTGATTTAAAGCTTCAAGTTTGGTGCTGCTTACGGCTCTGTTGTCATTGTATCCTGGGAGACTGATGTCCACGTGTCCTCAACATGACCGAGAGGGGGCAAATTAGTCTTAAGGAAACTGTGACTGTCACAGATCTCGACAATCGGTAACAGTTTCAATTGTATTACTTTTATTCAATTATTGTTTATCGATATTCATTACTTATATTGACAGTCGACTGTATATGCAGATAGTCGATTGTCTGGCTTCTCAAATCAATATATTGCTGCTTATACTGACAGTGGGTTGTTTTTGTAGATAGTCGACTGTCTTTCTTTTCAAATCAATATATTCTTTCAATCAATTTTTTATATTAAAGTCTTTCTAGCACAAATTTGTGCCAAAAGAAAGAAACAAAAATATCTGTACTTATATTTTCATCTAGTAATAGTGGCTATTGAGATTATTTTATTATATTCGGACTACAAGTCCACGGTCGAGGTCGTCGGAGGCCTCTCGTCTCTTTCATTCGAACATTTTTTCTTGCAGTCATTCTTATTGAATTTCAAATTTCAACTTCGGATGATTCTTGAAATTCCATTCCACCTTCCAGATTTTCTCGTCAGCTCTTCTCTCCGTTAAATGAGAAAGTCTTCAGTGGAATAGTCGTACCACGTAGGTGATATCGACTTAGTATATTCTTCCAATCAAAATTTATTATTTATATAAAATATGGTTCACCACTTTTTAGGTTTTTAAATCATTTTTATCATTTATATATTATTTCCAGTTAGAGTTCACTATTTATTTAATTTTTTTATATTTTTAAATATTTTTAAGGATTTAATAACTATAAATGTATCATTATTGATTACATGTCAAGTCCTGATTAAATAGATATATTACATTAATCTACGTATTATGACCGCTTCACTGGAGATTTTGTTCCGTTCACGGTAGTTACAACTTAACAAGATAAAATATATGAATTGAATCAGATCTACCTTAATCTATAAGATCTTAAAGGGCATTCTCATTAATTGCTTAGGACACTTCAATTAGGATTATAATTTTTTCGATATACACAACCTGATATTTAGAAGTTATATGACGTGAATTCGAATTAATTCATATTTGAGTCATGTCGGTACAGCAACGAGGAAACATCACATTCTATTGTCAAGTCAATACCTCGTGAGTAGAACACAAGAAATGGCAAAGACTAATAGCCAACAATTTGCGGACAGTGATCTGATGCGAGCTTATTAAAAGGGACGGGACAAGGTACGTATTTTTGTACGTAGATGACCAAGATTGACATCATCATGACCTAATCATTAGTCGTGGTTCCAGTCCTGCATAACATGCTTGTTTTTTTCCGATTTTATACGCACATGGATAACGTTAATTGTTAATATTAATATCATATTGACTAAATAGAAAAAGAAACTTAAATTTATATAAGAAAATTGAATATTATCATTTATCAATTTAGACTTTTAAATACATATGAGTTTAAGACTCTTATAAGCTCACGTGAAAGTCTAATTATAATTTTTCCCATAAATTTGAAAAAATAATTGAAATTTAGTATGTATTTTAATTATTTTATTTAAATTTTAGATAAATAATTGCACCACCCGGCCCCTAAATCATTTTTTCCTTTTTTACTTTTACCACGACTGACATTAAGTGTCCCACTCCATCGAGTAATTTTTCTGAATTTTGCCCAAATACACACACTCAATAGCTTATATTGGAAATTGCACTAAAGAGGGATCTCTTAAATCGTCAAAGTGGATTGATTAAGATGATAAAATTCTTATTTTTAAGTAAAACATCGGATTTAAATTTTATAAATAAATAGAAATTACCTTACAAAACTTTATTTCTTAATGGATCTCTTTTCTCAAATAAGATTAATTAGACACTGTTAAACTTTTAAATAGTACGAGGAAAAAAAATCCCAGCTCCGTGGCAGAGTACCGATCACTGGGATTTCCGTACACGACCGGCGACCGAGGAACCCTGTTCCCCTCACCCACGAGAAAGTCTTTGGTGGAACGGTGGTACCACGTGGCAGCACCCACGTGGTACAGCCGCCCACTAAAGCGCTGACATGTGTCAGCGCCGCTGATGTGGCCGCCCGCGTGGCGACGCAGCGCTGACACGTGGTACCACCGCTCCACCCAAGAGTTTCTCCTCACCCACAGCTCATCATTCCAGTGCTCTCCCTAGCTTCAGGGAGATGCTAAACGCTCGAAGCAACAAATCAAATGCCTTGCCTTTAGGCTGCGTTTGGTTGATTGTAATGTGATTATTTATTTTTCATGAAAAGTTCGAATTTTTCATTCCATTTTACTTTGTTTGGATGCAGTCTCATTTTTCATTTTCATATTACCGGCTCGTTTAATTTTACCAAGCCCAATTATTTTCCCAGTAAAAGGATTGCTCCCCAAAACGATGGCATTTCATCTTTACGTGGGGCCCATCTTCGAAAGTCCACCCTAGATTGTGCAGATCAGTGGGACCCATCTTTAACATTCTCATCTTTCCATTATTGTCCTTCTAGGTTCTTTATTTTTATTCAACATATAAGGGTAATTTTGTAACTTTGTATTATTTCACATCACATTAAATATTATAATATTATATTTCTAACAACTTTTTTAACCATCTAAAACATTTACGAAACACAATAATTTTACATTATAAACTATTTTCCATGTAAAATAATAATTTATCATGTAATCTTATTTTCCCATGTCATCTAACAATACCCGAATCAAACGCCCCCTTGGGCATGGCAATGGGCTAGGTATGGGCGGTCGGGGTGTGGGTTAGAAAATTAATTACTAACATGTTAGATATAATTCAAAATGTGATATAAATTTGCATATTTACAATGGTATAATTGAATAAATTTAAAAAATTAAGAATTTACATATTTTCGATAAAATAGAACGATTATTATCAAATTTATTAATATAAAATTATTCATAAATCAAGTAGATTAATTTTAAAATGTATATTTATATAGTATAATAATATATAAATAGGGGGTTAGGTTGGCGGCCAGATCCAGGCCCACCCCTCCCCAAAATGCGGTGGGTTGGGCCGGGTTTCACAGGTTCGGGTCAAATTGTCATCCCTACTTGTCTTCTTCCTAGCCAATCTTGCTTCCTCCTCCATTTCCTTGATTGCTTTATGTTACATTTTCACTTGGGCTTACAAGAATTCTAAACTCATATTCACCTAAAAATTTAAGCTGACAAGTAGTGATACGCAGTTCTTTTATAAACCATGATCATTTTTACTCATTGTCGAGTAGGCTCAAGTGAAATATTTCATAGCATCTGAGCAGGTCGATCCTGGACTCGTACCACACTGGCCCGAGACCAGAAGAAAAATGTCGGGCTCGAACCAGTTGTTCGCTTGAGGGCGGTAGAGAATGCCCGCCTCGTGATAATTTGCCCTCTCTTATCTGAGACCAAAAGAGAAACCCTCGACTCGATGTCAGTTATTGAGGGTGGGTGTTTAAGGGTATTTGTCAAGTGTGAATATGTTATCATATGTGGGAGGGTGTTGATAAGTTATTCAAGGAAGGTATTTAAGGGTATGTGTCAAGTGTGAACACATTATTACGCGAGAGCAAGTGCTGAGATATAAATCCCACATCGGAGAATTGATAGGTTGAAATATGGTTTATAAGATAGCGAATACCATCATCTATCAGTTTGAGTTTTTTGGATGGATATGAACTGATCTATTATGGGTCATGTGAAAATTTCACACTTTAAAGAAGAATTAGAGATCATTCTGCCAAATTCCCAATCAGTTACTCATCAATTTAATCCTCGTTAATTAATGAAAATTTTCTACTACAAAAAAAGTTATGTCACGTCAAATAATAAATAAAATAAAGGAGTGCGGAGAGGTCAATAACAATAATCGAACTCTGATAAAATAATAATATTACTGTATTAAATTCATTTTCTCTTGTTAATTGACTGTCAAGAAATGAGGATTACATTAATGGAGGATTCAATGTATGAGATGGAACATAGCTGGCCTATGCCAAGGTCTCCTCCTCCCTTTTTTTAAACTTTTTTTCTTGTTCACTGAACTATGTCTTGATCCGGATCCAAAAACCTTGCACGCAAAATTATAAAATAATTTCTCGGTCTGGCTATAATCTCTATCGGTACATTGACTTAAGTGTTCGAGGGTCAAATAAGGCCACCACTTGACCAAATTCAACTTTTTTTTTGGTATTCCAATACGCAAATTAGGTATTTACCACCCAGATCCGAGTTACTCCAAATGAAGTGTTTGATCGATTAATTACTCCTCCGGGAGTGTAAACTTATTTGTCCTTCCAAGCAAAGTCACAATTCAAATATCATAAATAGTGAAAATCCACGATTACTGCTATAGATGCCGATGGAATTTGAATCTAATTTTTTCGATGTCCAATAGGTTCCGAATATTATATGGTACAAAAAGGTGGGATGTCATTTTGATCTGGAGATTACAATAAGAAAAGCTTAATGAAAAGCGAAGAGGCACAAGGAACAAGGGTGCATACAATTTAGAGTAAACCATTAAATTGATCCTCAAAATTTTAATAAATCATCAGTTTAATCCTCAAAATTTGAAAGTTATCAATTTGTTCCTCATTGTTCACTTCCGTTAGTCAGTTCGGTTCAACGTGATAACACCGTTTACAGATACTGGCGTGGACGGTGATGAACATGTTGGCGGGACCCACACCCCACGTGGCGAGTTATGAATGGTTGAAGTTAAAAAATAAAATAATTTTATCCACTTATTAATTATCACGTGGCATGTGACGCTGACATGGACACCACCGTCTACGTCAGCATCTGTGAACGGTATTATAATGCTTGCACTAGATTGACTGACGGAAATGAACAGTAGTAATCAAATTGATGGTTTTAAAATTTTGAGAATTAAACTGATAACTCACTACAAACTTGAGGATCAATTTGATATTTACTCTACAATTTATGTAGTAGTAATCTCTTCACGTGATCTTTAGTTGAAGTTAGTCACCGACTTCTCCCCTCATTGTCAAATAATTAGGCATTCATGAAGCTCCATTATTTGATTAATTATTTATGATTAAATTTATCATCTCCCATACTTCACCAACAATTTTTTCTATCAGGAAAAAAATATTTTTATTCATCACCCAAAATTGGATTTGATCAAAAAATTAAAAATTAAAAAATATGATAAAATCCTTATCGATTCATGTTCGGGGTTGAAACGACTCTCAAATCCTCCCGAGTTCAAACGGGAATTTTCACTCCTCTGTACTGTACGTAGAACTCTAACTTTGGCAATTTACTCCAAAAATACAGTGATGGATTTAGGGGGGCGATCGCCCCCCCTGAGCTCGGGAATTCTATGAGATTCTATGTAAATTTTACTTGATTTTATCCCATTTTTATTGAATAATATATAGTTACCCTCCTCTAAATTCTTCATCTTAATTCCATATAGAGTTTCGCCCCCCAGTACAAACTTTCTGGATCCGTCCCTGCAAAAATACGTTAGACTGTATCAATCAACTTCAACGCCAACCTAATGCTGTTAATAATCACGTTCCGACAAATAATCTCGCATTTTTGGAAATTAAATAATCTTACAATTTATTCAATAATGTTTCCTTTTATGTTGGTCTACTTGCAACCCCTATTTCTTTCGTCGTTGCACATAGCTGCCACCGTTGATGGCGGGAGGGCGTCCGGCGTGTCGGCTTCTTCGGGAGCCGGTCCATACTTACGTGCGTACACTCACCTGCAGGATAGTCAGATTACGGACAGGAAACACACAGCGAGCGGGCGGCAGGTGGGTCCCACAGGTATGACTTGAGTGGTTGGCATCTCCTCTCGAGGTCCACGTCATCCTCCAGCCTATCCTCTCCCCTCTCATTTTCGGTTCCCAATCTCCTGTGTACTGAAATTCCACTGGACTCAATTAACTGGCTGCGCCTGAGTCGGATCGGTTTCATAAATAGAGCAATTTTTTTAAGATGAATTCTTATCATTTGTAAAAACTTAAATTAAAGAAATTAGTTAAGGAAAAAATGTATCAAATTATTAAATTATCTCAACCAATATGAATTCTCATCATTTGTAAAAACTCAAATTACTCGTATTACATATAGTGTGTGTTGTGTCAATAAAAATTATTAGAAATATCTATTTATGTCCAATTAAAGATAAAATATTTATAAATTGAAAATAATAAACTTTTTTGCATAAAAAGAAGGATAAATCCATGACAGGCTAAGTAATCGGTGATGTATTCGGTGCAACCGCAATTGATGAGTCAACGCCAGTGGGATGGGAAAAGCCCACATAGGAGGGAATTGGAGGCGTGAACGCACAAGCTATTATTAGTGCCAATCAATCAATTCCTGTACGAACTTCTCCAACTTCCACGTAAAGTTAATTGACTCTATCGGGAAGAATTTGTCCCCTTTAAACCGCCAAGTTCGAATTTTATTAATACAAAGTTTATATAAAAAAATTTTCATTATTTGTAAAATAAAATTTTATAACCAAAATATCGGAGTATCTTTTGAATTTGATTAGTGGTGGTTACAATACTTTCTCCTGAGAGCATATATAATAGCCCACAAATACGTGTGCTACGTAAACCAGACTAACCTAATGGACTTGAGAGCTGTAAAGCTCCTACCCATGAGAAATGTACCTCTGAGAATTTGAATTCAGGAGATCTTCCCAAAGTCTCACGACCAAGGCTGCCCCTCGTGGACTTGTTCTTTGTGAACTTACTTTACAATTTAAATTAGTTAGAATTTATTAAATTTATAAATGTTATATATATGTTTTTTAGTTATCGCGATCTGAATTTATGACATCTCAATTCTAAGTTCAACGAATAATTTTAAAAAATCGGATCGGACCGGAAACCAGTCCCTTGACCAATCCAGTTTCAACCAATTCAGTGGGTTGAACCGAATTTATTTAAAAAATAATAAAGTATATGTAATAACCTAAAATACACAAGTATTGATAATTTAATATCTTATGGGCTCAATTCGGTTCATTAAAAATCATCCGGTTTAACCCGGTTCATGCCGAGTCAATGTGCAAACTGAATTAACTATGCAACCGGACCGGGCCAATCACCGGTTCCAGGTTCAACCAGTTGGACCGCCGGGTCTGGTCCAGTTTTTAAAACTATGGTTCAAAGTAATGTCAGTCTAGAAAACTTTTATTTACTATTGAATCTATTATTTTGACGGAATTATCTACTCCGTGTAAAAACATTTAGTCAGGTCGAATAGATTTAATCGTGTATAAAACTCTCGAATGTCTACGTGTTAAAACAATCCACATACTCTCCTCGATAAAAATCGAAACCATCCACTTGGAAGGTATAATTTTTCCCTGATTAATCATCCGCGTTAAGAGACCGAGAAAATTCGAGTCACGTGCCAATATGAATCGGTTCAAATTGTTAATTTTAAGAAGGATCTTCTATTCGATGCGTAGCCAAGAGAAATTGAGAGGGGTAATGTGAAATTATTAGTGGTGCGTATGCGCTAAGTTGAACTGTTAAACCGAAGTAGATATGCCGCCAGCAATGGCAATGCATTAATTCCCTGAGATATTGTGTTGTTCACCAATTACTTCGAAATTGTGCAAAAATCAATGTTTTTTTTTTAAAATATTAATTTCTGCATTTAAATCGGTGGTAACGCTTGAGATTGACATTGAGGGATGGAGTTTGGGTATTTACAAAATTTTTATTAATTTTATTTATATTTTATTAAATTATCAGATTCCATATTTGGCTCGAGAATTCATCATCTCACTATTCCATGAGTTTCGCCCGCTCGTACAAAATTATTCAGATCCATCTCTCAATCTGTTGGGATGCCCACGACTAAGAATTGAATTCCACATGGGAAAAATAGTTAAAGGATTTTTGGCCTATAAGGAGAGCTGACACAGCCACCTTTAAGTTTAATCTTTTTAACTGGTTATGAGCCTAATTTCTTATATAGGTCCGGTGCTGATTTTTTATAGAATCAGAATACATTATAGTGCTCGCATAAATTAATCAAGTTAGAAAAAGAAAATCTTACAAGTATAAAGTTGTTAGCTCGAAAATGAAAGAGAAAACTCGTCTGTTGGTCGATTATTTTTTACAGTGCCATTTGAATGTGAGTATCAAAAATTGATTCCCACGTCAAAAAGATAATAAAAGGAGTCCTATGTAATTTTTTTTTTCATATATGACTTAGACACTATCATATGTAATTTTCAACTTTTAAGTAAATATGAAAAAAAAATTAGATAATCCTACGTTACAATGATCTGGGACGAAAGAATTAATCAAATTATTTTGATTAGTAATAATTATCGTAACTACTAGAGAGATTAACACTAATTTATCCGTTTGTCATATTTTAATCAGTATTTTCTCACGTCACGTGGTGAGATAAAAACCGACCAAATTACTTTAATTAATAATAATTATGATAACTATTCGAGTGATTAATACTTATTTGTTCATTTATCACATTTTAATATGTATTTTCCTATACTATGTGATGATGTAAGATTATCTAATGATTTCCTAAGAATACGTGTTGAATCCTTATAGGTGGGTGGTAACTTCATGCCCATCTGTCAGCATTCAATGCAAGAATAAGAAACCGGACACATTTCATGGCCAAATATGTTTTAGATCCCGAAGGGACGCGCTTTCCCGTTGAAAACCCTTCGGTTATTCTCCACTCTGTTTCGTTTGACCGGGTGGTCGACTGTCAACCTTTCCCCGGTAATCGGTAACCGATTTTGTCATGCGGCATGCGCTGCGTCCCCCCTTGTAATGGACGCCGTCAAAGTCAGCGCAGACACCGCAGGATCTCGAACCGAACACCATCACCGAAAACGTTTTTTAGATCGTTTATCTTATAATATGCGATTAAAAGGAATTAATTAAATTTCTTTTATTAATATTAATTATAATAACTGCTCATATGATTAACAGTTATTTATTAATTTATCAAATTTTGATTAATACTTCCGTACGCTACGTGATGATGTACGATCACCTAAGAATTTCTCTACCTAAAAACGGTCGGATCTGTTCCCGGAACAAATTTGAAGGAATCAAACGAGAAATTTCAGGAGAGGGGAGAGATTAACGTGAGACCCCCTCGCTTATAGAAGCTGCGAGAGAGGAACTTCGCTCTTCTGGTCTTCTCATGGTCTCAAGAGAGGTGGAGAGCACCGTCGCCGGTCACCTTTAAAGGACCGACGGAGCGGCGAGATGGGGGCAATTGCGTAATTGCAGTTAACGCACTCCCCCAGAAAACCATAAATTTGAATTTATATTTTTTTTACTGTTTTGTTTTGTATTTTATTAAATGAATGATGGGGGAAGTGAGTGCGACAACAACCGGCATGTCGTTCCCTGTGGTACCTTCGAAAACCACTGATATAAAGCCTCGCTCGTAGAGAGAGCGGGGACAGGGGGAGAGACGACAGAGAGGGAGACGACTGGGATGAGGACGAGGAGGGGGCTGTGTTATCCTCGAGTTTTCGGGGCCGTTGATTCTACGTGTGCGGAGAGGAAGAGGGCAGCCGGAGAATACACCCAACAAGGCGGAGAGCAGGCCGTCCCCGGCCGCGGGCGGAGGCGGAGGATTCTGGCGGAGGGCCCCAATTTGTTCGACAAGCTTCCCGACGACCTCGTGCTCTGTGTTCTCTCTAAGCTCAGCGCCACCGCCTCCTGCCCTTCGGACTTCATCAGTGTCCTGTTAACGTAAGGCTGTTGATGGCGTCTGCGCAATCTTCTCTTATCGGAATCTCGATCCGATGTTTGACTTGATCGGTTTTTCTGGGAACAGGTGCCGGAGATTTAATGTGTTGGGTCTCCACACGCTTGTGCTGTCGAGGGCTTCTTCGAAAACCTTCGCAGTCAGGGCCCGGAATTGGTCCGACTCGGCTCACAGTTTTCTCAAACTCTGCGCCGACGCCGGAAACGTTGAGGCGTGCTACACTCTCGGCATGGTGAGATTGTAGATTCAAGAAATATAAGTTAAATGTCTCTGTGATGAGATTTGTGCGGAGAACTGTGTCGGAAGAGTTTGTGATGAGTTGATTTGGTTGCAGATTCGGTTCTACTGCCTGCAAAATCGGCGGAGCGGAGCATCCCTCATGGCTCAGGCGGCGATGAGCTCCCACGCGCCGGCACTCTATTCGCTGGCGGTCATACAATTCAACGGCAGCGGCGGATCCAAGAACGATAAAGACCTCCGGGCCGGAGTGGCCCTCTGCGCGCGGGCAGCCTTCCTCGGCCACATCGACGCCCTCCGCGAGCTCGGCCACTGCCTCCAGGACGGCTACGGCGTCCGCCAGAACGTGGCGGAGGGCCGCCGCTTCCTTGTCCAGGCCAACGCCAGGGAGCTCGCGGCCGTCCTCTCCACCTCCACCGCCGCATCCCTGCTCGCCTGGACCTCGCACGGAGACAACAGCTCTGGGACATTGCCGGCTCCACAGGGGACTGGGGATGGTTGCCCCCTGCTGAGCGACTTCGGATGCAACGTCCCGGCGCCGACGCCCCATCCGGCGAACTGGTTCCTCTCGGAGTGGTTCGCGGCCCGGGGCGGGTCGGCGGGCCTGGGGCTGAGGCTGTGCTCGCACGGCGGCTGCGGCCGGTCGGAGATGAGGAAACGCGAGTTCAGGAGGTGCTCGCTGTGCGGGACGGTGAACTACTGCTCGCGAGCTTGTCAGGCGCTCGACTGGAAGCTCCGCCACAAGGCGGAGTGCGCCCCGCTGGAGCGGTGGGCGGAGGAGGACGGAGGCGGGTTGGGGAATGACGGAGTTGGTGAGGCTAACGGTGATGTCATGGCGGAGAGTTAACGGTCGTTTGTGCCTGGCAATCGATTTTTCGGATAAACTGTGATAAAGGCTATATAAGTTTGTCGAAGTCTCATTTCCCCTGACAAAATATGAAATACCAATCTATTTACGTTTTAAGTTATCAAGAAAAAAGCAAGTTACTTTTTCTCTAAGCTAGCAAATATCACTTCTAGTAAAATTAGAAGTGATTTTGAAACTTAAGTCTTGAAAAATACTAATTTATTGAATTATATTATATTTTTTATAGTGCTATATCAACGAGATCGGTGTTAATGTTAATTATTCATTTCTTCAAATATATTTACGATTTAATAAAAAAAATTAAATATTATATAGTGGAGTAACTGGAGCGCCATGGTAGCCTTCACCCTTTTACTCGGCAAAAAAGTAAGCTTGTTACATAGCGGTACTATTTGGAAAATAGTATCACCTGGACTTTTGAAAAGTATATTTTAATTTTCCGGTTATAAAGGGAGCTCTTGTGTTTGTGTATGGATAGAATGTCGTGTCAATTGTGTAAGGATGAAATCTTAAATATATATTACATCCGAGGGGTGGACCCATTAGTAAGCTAATACATACAATAGGTTAAGTTCCGGATTCGACTTCCCAAGGAAGTCGATATCTAGGGATGAATGGTAGGCTCTAGGGAATATAAAACACCAATCGATAGATTTATTAGTTGTTACGGCGTCAGACACTATTGATATAAGAGAGAGAGAAATCTTGGACTTAACTTATGCGTAAAATTCAATGATTCTAAAAACACAAACAACTAGTACTTCTAGATGAGCATGAATCATGGGAAATAGCATGGTCCTCGGTTCCAGTGATGGGGAAACTTCTTCCAAATCAAACCAAGATCATTACATGTATCATTCAATTCTAATATGACATATCTGAATAGAGAATAAAGAAGTATAGAGGGTCTCACTAACACAAATTAAATCTCGAACTTCTTAATCTAAAATAAGACGGTATCAACTGTATCAAATCTCTTTCTCTACTTTTTTTCTCTAACGTGATTTACCCTTTCAAATAATACCACCAACTCCATGCGCCTATATACTGCATTATCCACGCAAAGAGTCCCGACATCTAAGGGCTTCCGCGAGGCTCTTGACATCACCGGTGACAGAGCTATATCACCCAAGGCATCTCTCTTGTCTTTGTTAAAGCACCGACAGCTGGAAGAGAATCGGAAACATTGTGGATCTTGTCTCAGCTCACTGTTATTTTTTTTTAAGTTTGCACCACATAATATCCCGGGCCAGTAAAATTGCACCTCGAGACTAATCTGCGATCGGGCCGGGATTCCTGAGAAAATTCCCGTCAACCTTCCCAGGAAAAATTTCCGTCGACCCTCCCAATCTGGGATTCGATCCTGAGATCACCCATTTGGGTCCTAGTGAGGGAACCACCAAGTCAACCCCAAAGTTAGTGTCTCAGTCCACTGTTAGAGCCACCGATATGAGGAAAAAAAGTATTTTAAACAATCGCATCATCGCCTAATAGATAGTATTTACGTGATAATAACCAATCAAATTTAAGTATTTTGATTTTTTGGGATTGTTTAATTTTTTATGTTTATTAAAAATATTGTGAAAACAACACTACCACTTGATAGAGAAGGTCTGCATGTAATGGATAAACTACAAGATAATACTAATACATTATCATAAATTAATAAGATTCAGTTATTTTTCATTGTTTTCGTCCAGACAGTCAATCTCACTCCCACAATCTACTCAATGCTATGTTAATGCCCGGACTTGACCGAGTTTTTCTTGGCCTATGGCCCAAAAATGGAATTTGAGAGAGGGGAGAATAAAGAAATACGAGAAATTTCATCAATAAGAATCAAATAAAAAATATATTAATTTCAGGTCGAGTATAATTTCACCATATCATATATTTAATTTATAAAGGTGCCTCATTGGTGTGGGTGGATTAAACTAGAAAATCGGACAAACATACCGCCCTCATAAAAACTTGAATCTAATTTTCAAAATGTGATTTCAGTTTTTGAGAACCAAACGCATGTATTTGCAATTTCCTCACTACAAAAAAATTAAAATCACATGTTGACCACGTGATTTATTTATAAAACTAAAAATGTGTTTTGGAAATATGATTTTAAACAATATTTAGGGAAATAGTTTAAAACTGCCGATTTTTAAAATTTTGTTTTTGGACAAGCAGTATTTTTGCTCGATCCTCCGACTGAACTGAGTTGATGAACATAAAGCAACGAGTTGCTCTGTAAAAGATAAATCGCGGGGAAGGAATATTCCATACGTGCAGAAGGAAAGTCGCTGAAACGTCCCGATCTCACATCGGTTCTGTAAGGAGATCTTGGGTATATATGTAAAGTCCAATCACTCCAAAAGCATTGGTAGTTATCACTTTTGGGGGCACACATGTGGTGTTACAGTAGCCAAGTTATCTAAACTCACCATATGAGGTGAAATTGAGTTTTAGTTTGACATGGAAATGATGGCTAACAATTTTTGACACGATATGATAACCCGACATGACACGCACCAAGTTAGGCGGGTTTGAGTGAAGCCTATTTAGATATGAACTCGTTTAGACACGAACTTGTACAGATACGATAAATAAACGTGTTTAACTGGGTTTGAACCTGTATAACACGACACGACACGTTTAAATACATTTATTAGTTGTATTCACTATTTATATATATTGACTCATTTAATCCATTTATATATGAAAATTTTGTGATATATAAAATATTACATGCATTACATGTATCATTATTGTTAAAAATGATGTTATATGATCAATAATTGATTAATCTTACTTATTTATTATACTAATTATCAATAAATATTATTATTTTAGTAATCATATCATATATTATTAGTGTATAATTATATATTGTAGACATTTCTCATTAAATGGGTCAACCTAGTTTAGACACAATTTAGACACGATCGTTTAGACACAAAAAATTAATGTGAAATATCCAAATCATTGAAATTTCTAATCCAGACATGTTTAGACACGACATATTTAAATATAATACGACACAGTTTGTCAAGTCTAATGGAAACCCAGCTCCTATGAATCATGAACACCGAGAGAAACCTCCCTTGGAACGTACGTTAGTGTTGCTCGATGTTTTCTTCCTGGAAGCATAGCGGTTTCGTCTGTCGATCTCTGCTCCGACGGGGAAACCATGTTTTTTGATACTGAAGGAAATCATGGGCCCCGAGTCTACAAATTCTCGATGAGATTTTGCAATTTGCAGATTCCATTGTGTCGATTGCCGATTGTCGTGGAAATAGAAGGCAAATGAAAACCCTAGAGGATCTATTTTAAAAAAATGAAAAAGAAAAAGAGGCAAAGCATGAGGAGGATCCTAGGCAAAATAATTATGATTCATGGTACCATGCTTGCTATGTGCCCCCTTTTTTCTCTCTTTTAGGTGTTCAAAAAGGCCGAGAGGCATGGAATGGATCTCAGGAATCTGATGATGTGGAAATTCCACTACGCATCACGAAAGCAAAAGAAGTGACAAAAGATTTTTACAGATAAATATCCTCGCCCCTAAAATCGATTATTTAATAGTTCAAAACCCACTTCCACGAAATTTGATAAGTTTAAAGTATTTGATTCAAAACCCTTCTACGTATCTGTATCAAAATACGTTAGGAACGTGCTCTTGGAGTACGAACTTGGAAGACGTTGCCTTTTTAAATTATACTAGATCTTCAATGATGTTATGCTAACAGATTAGTTCTTAACGCTATTATTTAGTCAATCTGATATGCGCGTATAAATCTAAACTGATAGATGGTTATTATACGTAATTCTCTTATATTTTAGACTCTTTTTTATTAACATTCTGATATTGATTCAATTTCCAACAGACTCTTTCTCTTAGTAAAATTTTGAATTCGAGTCCTACGAATAAATAAAATCCAATCTTGAGAAAGAACTCTACCTCTTTTTGACTAACCTTACTAGAACTTAGATTAGTTATATGGTACATTGGATTTTTTTCGGTAGCAGATGTGTATACTTGAAAAGGAAAAAACGAAACACTTCAATCGGAGTTAGGCGAGTGTTTGAGACCGACCGGAAAGCCCATGAAGATGGTTATATGGGCCTCTCCAAGTTCTCTTCTCACTGTCGTTGGACATTTTCAAGGCTCGTGCCTTGCTATCTGGGCTTCTTCGAGTTCTCTCCCCACTGTAAGCTCTTCGCCGCTGCCGCTGCCCGTCTGGTGCGCTCTTCCATTTCTCAGCGACTCTTCTGTTCTGCAAGATTGCAGCTGCTGCTTCTTCATCCGCTCTGGAGAAGGTGACGGATTTTCATTTCAGGGTTCTGTAGGTCTTGTTCTCCTTTCTGGGCCCAATCAGCCAGGGGCATGGATTGATTGTTTGCGATTATTTGTTGCCCCGTGCGTGATGGTCGAGGCAGGACGGAAATTGCTTTGCGTCGTTGATTTGATTGTTCTGTGTAGGCCTCCTTATCACCTTAGTAGAGGAATTTCTGAGGAGTTTGTGTTGATTCTCTTGACAGGAAAGGAGGGAAGGAAATGGGTTTCATAATGGAATTTGCTGAGAACTTGATCCTGAGGCTGATGGAGGACCCGAAGGAGAGGGACAGGAAATTCAGAGAGCACGTGTATGCTGTGAAGGATCGGTGCAACAAGACTAAGGAGATGTGGAGCTACCCTCTCCGTCCTTACGGATTCTGGACATTCGAGCGCCACAATGCCCAGGTCTTCTCGGATCCCCAGATTAGCCAAGCTCCCGGCCGAAGGGACCCCTATGACGACCTGCTCCAGGAGGGATTCGAAACACCCAAGTGAAATCTGAAAACAGGTCCGTCTCTAAAGTTCGGGTTTTGTTTTGAACAGACGGGTCAACAATTATAGGTGTTAATGACTTACTGCTTCTATATCTAGTGGTTTCTGACATTCAATTTTGAGATGGGGAATGTTATTGCTGTAGAATGGTAACATTGCTTGAAGCTTCCATCTATGAAGCTTAATAACGATGTGCGCGGTTATTTTACCAAGTTCCTTAGATAAAGTTGTCGCATGCCCCTGGGTACTCTCTACCCAACCACTTGGGTTCGGATTTCCTGAGGTTTCCAATCTTCTGTAATGGAGATTTGGAGAAGCTCTGCAGATGGCTCTTGGCAGACCTGCATACATACAGTTGAAAATGAAAGACTTCTATTTGAATCCATTGATAATTCTGTGTAAACTAGATTGTGATATGAATTGTATGTTTCTCAAGCTACGATTTTGCTGAAATAAAGGTGTGAAGGACTGTTATCGTATTAATGTCTTTGATTCAGCCTACTGTTTCAATGTGTTTGTGGCACACATGTTGAGTTAAATGCTCGGTCGGTGTAGATTATTTGTGAATCTGACCTACATAGATAACATGGAAATTCAATTTTGAGGTAGAGTGCATTCTGAAATGATATGTTGTAACTTGAGGGTGGATGTTACTCTGATGTCTTCCATCATCGGGGGCTTAAAATCAGAAACCTGATTTTGTTTAGAATTTTCAGCTTTTGGACTCGTTGCATGGATAGGTTGTGTTTTTGTTCTCCTGGATTCAACTAGACTCTCTGCAATCCCATCGATTTGGTTTTCCGCTATTGTAAATCTTTTTTATATCCTTTTCTATATAGTTTTGCCCCCTCCTCTTGTTGCTACTTCGATTTAATCGAAGTCCTTCATGCCATGAGGAGAACAGGAAAGACTGCACACTCTTAGTGGGTAAAAGTTAATACACAAGTGCAGAAGTGTAATTCCTGTGCCAGGACATTTGTTGTAATGTGTAATGGTATGGCACATTTTTTCTTCCGAACACTTGTCCGTGGTTTGCTGAGACAGAAATCGTAAGTTCAAACCAGCCTCCGTCTTCATCTGAATGCTAATGCTAATTCAGCTATCTTCTGTGGTGTTTGGGCTGTCCAAGTATTTTGCATATAATGTGAATAGGAAGTTTTGTACACAACGATGTGAGAATTGCTCCACCATCATCTTCAATTCCACTGACATTCTTCTTCTGTTGATGCAGACAGCGCCCATCTCAGTGCCCGGAGGATGGGGATCTCATCTCATTCGAAGTGTATGCAGTATGTTCAAGCTTTTCATTTTTGAGAACACTCTGGATCTTATGTTGCACCTTGTGAAAGAACTTTGTAATGAACGGGATCTTCCCGGATTTTGTTGTCGGTTCAAATAAGAAACCATGTAATCTCTTCATGGATTGAGGTTTCGGCCTATGTGCTGTCCAGCTTGCGCCTTGCAGAAGTGTGATCAAATCTTTACTTCTTGCTACTGCCTGTACCTCTCTTTGGTCATCTCCTTCAGCCATCTACAAGGAGCAAAGGCCATGGCCTGCGAATTCTGTCCGGATCATGCGTTCTGATCCCCAGAAGGAAAAGTGGTCATGGACTGCTCGGATATGTTCCAGAGAGAGTAATCAAGATTCAGATGGATCATTCAATGTGATCGTGATTTCAGCTAGTATCTCATGACCGATAACATTGCATAATAAAATGGGTCGATCTGATCTGGTCAGTTGTGCTTCGCCTCACGGTCGGATCCACCCTGCTAGTTGATCTTGTGACACTGCATCGTATGCCTGTTCCATCCTTGGGTCTGATACGGAGGCATTGAGTCAGACCCAGTGAGAAAAGAAGATCTAGCGAAATTCTTATGTTATCTTATTTCATCGTGTGATATGAGAAAATATCAATTAAACTGTAACAAACGAGTAAATTAATATTAATTACTTGAATAATTGTTATAATTAATATAAATCAGAGTGATTTAATTAG
This sequence comes from Lagerstroemia speciosa, assembly GCA_037672795.1. Classification (NCBI taxonomy): domain Eukaryota; kingdom Viridiplantae; phylum Streptophyta; class Magnoliopsida; order Myrtales; family Lythraceae; genus Lagerstroemia; species Lagerstroemia speciosa. The sequence goes on from CM075305.1 coordinate 8,495,041, forward strand.
TTCTTCTTTACTATGTCCAGCAATAGCGGGTATCAAAAACCTACCGCTCACTCTTCTATCTCCATTTACTGATTTCCACCAACTACGGTTGTCGTATTTCCTCGCAGAAACATTATTGTACCTGTCAGCTGATGATAATAGATAAGACTGGAAACACAAGAAGGCAACTGGGACACGAGTCTTGGATTAAAAAAGTTATCCATTTTAAAAAAAATTAACTAAAATTAAAATTGCCTCTTTAATATATGATCTTGGAACAGCGTTTGATGAATTAGTTACAAAAGTACGAGACGAGACGCTGTGCTCGGCGGGATGGATTGTCTGTTTACCGCCTGGGAGGTTTGAACCTGATTCGATTCATCACACTCTTTTTATTCCCCGACAAATTCATACTAAAAATTTTGGTTTTTTTCATATACCTTCTATCTAATTTACATAATAAAATTCATACCAATTAATTTACCAGTGATATACCAACTTAGGGTTGGCCTAGTGGTTCCCTCACTAGACCCCCAAATGGGTGATTTTAGGATCGAATCCCAGGTTGTGAGGATGGACAGAAATTTTCTCATGGATTCCGACCCGATCACAGATTAGTCTCGAGGTGTATTTCGGCTGGTTCAAGAACATTGCGTGGTACAAACAAACAAAAAAATTTACCAATGATGTGTTTCACAAATTCCTAAACTATCGTTATCACCATTTTCATCTCAATTACACGAATCTTCTCCCACTTAACAGTTACGATATCAATAGTAAAAAAAATTTATTTTAACTGTTCGTATTTTTTCCTCTCATTCCATAACTATAAATTAAAAAATTAAATATTATCCCAAAAAATACTCTATTTACTGTTTATTTTTGTTAAGAGTGGCTCTGGTCGAGGCCTATTACGTCAGCAAGGACAATGTTTTCATTATTGGTAATATTTCTCAATATAAGCTTTCTTATTTCTCTCTTGTAATAATTGGCTGGCTTGAGGTTCTCACTCTTGACTTTAAACAATGCATGCAGACATCGACTGGCAGGTGGCAACCGATATTGGACGACTCTTCCCTCCAAGACTTTCCAATGTCTTTGTTGCTTATTTACCATTTTGAAAGCTTTTACAGTGTCCATCAGATCATTCATTAGTTTAATCTAGCAGCTCACAATTAATAATTTAAATTAAAAAATTAATGACTCATAATTGTTTTTATAACTGTTTAACGGTTGAAAGACTAGACTGTAAAATTTCACTCTCGTCATTTAATTCTTCTGTTGTCTGCTTCAAATAAACAGCTTCCTGCTTAGGGGTGTGCAAAACCGGTTCGGGGCATTAGATAGAGAACCGTAATTGGTTTGTGTGAAAAAAATTTGATTGTTTAAACCAATTCAGTTAATCGATCAAACCGAATTGGTTTTCGAGCTGTTCAAATTCGATTTGAACATAATTGAATAAACAGTTCAATTAGATTCAAAAATGTTTGAATCAAATTGAATTTTTCCAATTCCATTCGAAACCAGCTCGAACCGAACCAAATTAATTTTTACATTAAAACTAGTTTGGTTCAGTTTGAACTAGTTAACTGCATCGATTGCACTTAGAAACTAACCGAACCGTTTTTCTTTTAAAACAATGTACCAAATAGCACCGGTTCGGTTCTCCCCAAGCTGGTTTGGTTGCACACCCCTCCCGCTGAAGTAATCTCGCGAGGACGCTCCATGGCCGCTAAATCCGGCTTATGGTGGAGGGTCACGTTGGCACGGCGGGTTCAAATACTACGACCGAACGAGACCTCTTAAAATCGGTACAGTCGACGCTTATGGATAATCTGAAATGGGATTAGTACGGAATACTTTTTAAGGAATTCAGTAGTTCTGCCATGTGCTATCAGGAACGTCTCCGTCCTCCTCCGATGAGTCGATCACGACCATGTTGTCCCATTCTGTAAAACATTGATTGTCCCAGCACATGCACGAAATAAATGTCGCTAGATTTTGGTAGAATTACATCCTGTCCCGACCACTCGCACGGAATAACTCTGGCCTCTGATCGGATCCCGTTCACGATAGCAAGACCATATTTAGTATGAGATTAGTTCATAATTTTTAGATCTGAACCTTACTCTATAGAATTCGGAACTGGACCATATCCAAAACTTGTATTATATTACATGTTTCGGATAATCTGGTTGAAACTTTTTTGCCACTTATTATACGACAACTTTACAGAAAAAATATAACTATGATTCGTCAGTTTTACAATTAAGCAACCGAGCTTTATAATAAATTTTAATAATTTAAATTTATGTGATGATATAAGATTTAGTAAATATTAACTAATTTTACATAATATTTTCGTATATTTATTATTATTTATTATTCGTAATGAAATTACATAATAATTTATTAAAGATGCGTAATTATCATGTGAAATTAAAATTTACATAAATAACACGAGAATTAAAGATCAGAAGGAGAAGTTTTATGAATATCTCACTAATTCGATTTAAAATAATTCGATCTACCGAGAGATAAAATGATCAAGGATGAGTTTTATACACAAAAATGAAAATATGAGGGAGGACGGTTACTTACTGGACTCACATGTCACCGATGACAGCAGTTGAGATTCCTCCGTAGTTTACTCAATCCACCTTCTCCGCGTCCGCCACTTCAGCACTCAGAGCCGGACCAGCAAGAGCGCTGCCTTCGTGATCCTCGGACACATCTGTGTCGTGTTCCCCTCTCTCACTGTCTCGGCCGTCGATTCCATCCCCGATACCAGCCCCCACCCCAACCCAACCCAACCCCCTGCTTCTCTCCGGTGACCGTAGAAGAACGGCGGTAAAGATGCCGCTGCGCTACCCGAGAGCCGGTGACGCGGCGGCGTTCAAGCTGCTGGCATCTCTCGCCGCTATGTACTGCCTCATGTCGGTTCTCGTCCATTCTGTCTTGTACATGAGGTTCATCCAGCCGCTCGGAATCGATGCCCCGCTCGATCGGTTCTCCGAGGCCAGGGCCGTCGAGCACGTGCGCGTTTTGGCACACGATATCGGCAGCCGACAGGTGATTCAACTTGTCGCGTCGCTTGTTAAGTTCAGTGGACGCCATCGATTAATTAGATCGATGATTGCTTGATTCCTTCGAGTTTTGATTTCGGCTGCCTCATCAATTTTGGTGATCATAAATAATGGGTTTCAGAAAAGTCGAGATTTTCATTACTCCTCTGGAATTTCCTCAGCCGACAGCATCAAGGGGACAAACAGTACTATAACATCAATGGTTGTTCCTTTTTATCATTCGCTACGATTGTAAATTCGGGTTCTCGTTGTAGGAAGGAAGTACGGGTTTAAGAGAAGCTGCTAGGTACATTATGTCACAACTGGAGACATTTAAGGAGCGAGCGGGACCGCATTTAAAGTATGTTCTGTTCTATGTCTTAGAGTCCTTGATGTTAGCTCCCTCTTTAGAGTTTACGATAAATGATGATCATTTTACTAGTCTTTTATGGCTTAACAGTTACGCTCTAATTTATTGTCTACCCATTCACAGGATTGAAATTGAGGACAACACTGTTGCTGGAACGTTCAACATGATGTTTTTAGGCCACAGCATATCCTTTGGGTATAGAAATCATACTAATGTTGTCATGAGGTACATTATCTTTTTGTTGCCTTGTACCTTAACTTTTGATTTTGCCAATGATTCTGGTGGGGACTGGGGACTGATATTTTCCTCCCTGACATTGCTTTCTAGTGGATGCTGCCTCCAACTGATTTTCATCTAATGGCAGGATATCCTCTGCAGATTCACGGGACAGTGATCCATCAGTACTAATTAATGGTCATTTTGATAGTCCACTTGGGTCCCCAGGTGCTGGTGATTGTGGTTCGTGCGTTGGTTAGTACAGAAATGCGTTGCTAGATTTTCAGTAATTGTAAACCATAGTTTTTGCTATTTCATGTCTTCAGCTTCTTTCCTTTGTAGGATCGATGCTGGAATTGGCAAGACTTATTGTTAGCTCTGGCTGGGTACCGCCTCAGCCTATCATTTTCCTGTTTAATGGTGCCGAAGAACTCTTTATGTTGGTGAGTACAATACTAGAAGCTTTTTGGCGCTCTAAGATGGCCCATGAAGTACTTCATTACTTTTAGTCTCTATTCTTCTGGTCTTCAAGGATTCATTAGCTAGAAGGTTACCGGATTGATGGGTCTTTCAGCTATCACATCTAACCCATCGAGAGTCTCTCATCTCTGACTCTATGATTGGCCCATATTCTTGACCTGTTACTTCTTAGCTGTTCTAATTGACCTTGAAAATGCCACTATATTTTTGGTTTAAAGAGTTGATGTGGGATATGTTTGAAATATCTTTAACCATCAGCGTTAGCATGTGTCACTATTTAGGTGAAACAGGAGATTTGCATAATCTTTTGCAGGGTGCGCATGGTTTCATGAAAACTAGTAGATGGCGTGACTTTATTGGAGCTGCTATAAATGTGGAAGCATCTGGAACTGGAGGTCCTGGTGGGTTGAAATACAGCAGGAATTTTATTTGAATTTCTTGAGTTGAGCTGTATATACATACTTCTTGATCACCCATCAATGAGATATTAATTTTCTTTAATTGAAAAATTATGACCTACCTGCCATTAAGAAAAAGTTTATCATTCTGCATGGAACATTTTGATGGTTGTACAGATGTATCTTTCAAGGTACTGTGGTCACTTTTACCAGAAATGATTTGCCACATTTACATGCATTATACGTTTGCATTTCAAGGTCTTGTTGCACTCTTGCTCTTTCTTTTTCCTTTTTGGGGATATCGAATTTTTACCTTGCTGGTCATGCTCGGTTAGAAAATGTTTGTGGCAGTTGCTTTTGTGGTGCAAATGCATAGTCTGATTCTTTCTTCATTGATGAACTGAACAGATTTAGTCTGTCAATCTGGACCTGGTTCTTGGCCTTCACGTGTTTATGCCGAATCGGCTGTATATCCCATGGCTCATAGTGCAGCTCAGGTACCTTCTTCGCTCCTGCTTTCTTATCTAGAATTTTCAGAAGAGGTCAAGTTGTTGCTGGTACTGCCCGTCATCATCACTTGCTTGTCATGTGCAGGATGTTTTCCCTGTCATTCCTGGAGATACTGATTATAGAATGTTCTCCCAAGATTACGGCAACATTCCTGGCTTGGATATTATCTTTCTCCTCGGTGGTTATTTTTACCATACCTCCTACGATACAGTGGACAGATTATTGTATGCTTTCCAATTGCTTCTTTGGTACTGATGTTAATATATTATTTACGCATAATTTGAATTTTGACTTGACTACAATGTAATATCCCTGTATGAACATGAACTTCATCAAAACCAGACCAGGGAGCATCCAAGCACGTGGAGAGAACTTGTTCAGCTTATTGAAGGCGTTCACAAATTCTCCTTTACTAAAGACTGCAAATGAGAGAGAGTCTATTGCAGCTACTGCCGGAGAGCACAAGGATGATGGAGCTGTCTTCTTCGATTATTTATCATTGATTTTGGTACGTGAACGGCCATTCATCTCTTAAGTTTATCACGTTTTCTAGTTTTCTGATGATTATGTTGCAAGTATGGGTCTTAGTAACGGCTCTCTTGTGTACTATGAACCTTTTAGGTATTTTATCCAAGAAGTGTAGCTGATTTACTACATTGTGCTCCCATAGCGATATTCCTTCTCGTGCCATTCTTTCTGTATTTGTCAAATGTTGGGTCACGCTCATGGTTTGCAATGTCCCTTGATTTTATGAAAGGTAATCCTCTACCATTCAGGGCATTCTTCCACTTTACCCTTCATATAGATATTATCTTGTGACAGTATTTATAGTCTTCATTCAGGGATGATTCTTTATGCTGTTGGGATAATATTGGCAGTTCTTTTTCCTGTCTTTTTCTCAATACTGAGACAACTATTCAGTCGTCAAGCAATGAACTGGTAATGTTCTTTGATGACTAGCTTTAATTGAAAATCTGTTTGCATCATTGGTATCTGGAAAGTATAATCCAGCAAAATGCTATTCGAAAGCCTTCTTATCAGTGCTGTTTATGTTGGAAGCTTTGCAGTACCGAACTCTGTAAATCTGTTTCGATCATATTTAACTGAACATAATGAGAGCCTGAAGGTGGGAAGATATGGAGAGACATTCTGAGCTGTCTGGTTTTCTTCATGAATTTGAAGAAGCCTTATTTCATATTATTGGAACTTGATGCAGGTTTGCTCATCCACTCTTGGCTTTTGTCATGTTTGTCCCTTGCTCTCTTCTTGGTTTGTTGATTCCAAGAACTATTTGGAGCTTCTTTCCTCTTTCACAAGATCCTTCGGCTACCAAGATTTCTAAAGAGGTACGAAAGAAAATGATGATCAAGAGCTGTTCCTTTGGTGTGACTTATAAACCTCTAGACATATGCATCTGAAATTAGTATGACGAGGTATCTGTCAAAATTGAGTGGTTGATGGGGTCATGAACATGACAGACGCTTAATTTTCAGGTGCTCTCCGATGAATCAAGTTTTTGGGGAGCATATGGATTTTATGCTATGTTGACCTTGGTATGCAATCAAATACGAATATGAAACTTCATTTTGCAGAAAAGCTGGAACTTGAATTTCCTAAGCAATCCTTGTATTTCAGGCTTATCGTTTTTCTGGGTTGAGCGGTGGTTTCTTGACTTTTTCTCTGTCAGCTTCCATGCTTCTTGCATGGTCCTTCTTCTGCATAGCGGTCAAGTCAAGTCGTCGTCAATCCCTCAGGTGATGTATCAGCTCAGTGATTTGTATATTTATTAGGGCATGGAATCTTGCTTTCCCGATCTCAAGCTCCCTTTGGGAGTGCACTACGGCCTTGCTATTCGTAAAGTCACCTTGATGATATCAGGAGATATAGAATGTTCCTTACTTTAATCGATTCCACCACAACTTGGATCATTTGTTGAATCCAGTTACCTGTCTAAGGAGCTTAACTATAATCTGCCTTGGAAATTATGTGCTTTTGAACATCATATACTTAAATAAAGCCACTCAATGACTTCTTCTCCTTTTTTTTTTTCTTGGGAGAATCACTGGCCTTGACATCTTGATACAATCGATGCTTTCTAACCTGTATTCTATGTGGTTTCTGGGTTATCTCAATTTGTTGGAAAGATGTTTCTGTGCAAAGATTTACCTTCCGTGACGGTTTTCAGCGAGGATTTTGCTTCAGTCAATCTGTCTTCACTTTCAATTTATGACAACAACTTTTGTTGTTTCTGAAGCCTTTCATCTTTTTCAGGTCAACCGTAATTTACGTGATACCTTTAGTTCCTTGCTTGATGTACGCGGTCTATTTTGGTGGATTTCTCATTCAGTTTATAATTGAGAAGATGGGTATGATGGGATCAGTTCCTCCTCCATACGGTCAGTTTTTCTTTATCTATCTTTATGTTTTTGTTCATTAACTTCTCGAGTAAGTGATACACATATTGGAATCTGGACAACGCCGGGCCTTGAATTATTAACAAGTCTCTTGCTTTCTTACAGTGGTTGCGCACATTGGCCTGTAAATTTGACATTACAGATCATGATATCTACAATCTAGTTAGTTCAAATCCATTTCTGCACTTGTTAATCCCAGTTTTCCAGAGCATAGCCGATGTGCCTGCTTCATCTCGAGTTCTCATTTGGAAAACAACTGCACCCTCTATGCTTTTTCTCAAAAAAATAGAAAAAGGAAATGATAAATCAGAATTTCATCTGCCTCGTTGCCTGCAGGGTTTTTCATTCCCGATATCGTGGTGTCAGCAGTAATTGGAGTTGTTACCGGGTGGTGCATGGGCCCTTTGATCCCCATTTATGGCCGGCGGTTAGCGAAGTCTTCAATCTTACAGTTCTTGCTGAATCTCACTGTGATTGGCCTGGCTGTGTCATCTCAGTTCTTTCCATACAGCAAAGATGCTCCCAAGAGAGTCGTTCTCCAGAATACATACAAGACTCACGGTATTGAAACATAAACATACTTTCTCTTAAGGTTTGAAATATAATATCTTATAGAAAAATTCCACGAACGAAAGTCGTAGATCTTACGCCATTACCTTTGCTCAAATTCTCGAGCCAAGCATATAGGCATGCATTTGAGATTCCGACTTCTGGGTTTTGTAGATTCTAATCGGGTGGTGGAAGCCAGTTACGATTTTGCTGTAGTGGATTCCAATGCTCTGCCGTTTCTCTTCCGAAATGCGGCTGAAGTAGCAGACGAATTGCACATCGGGCTGGATTTTTCTCTTGAAGCAGCTGACACATCACCCAGGCAGACTTTTATGGTATCTTATTTTACTTTAAAAAAGCTTATTAGCTTATTCCAGTGCCGAAACGTGCTCTGGAGAATGAACCGAGTCATGCAAATCTGCGCTAGGTTATTTACTTGAATTTCAGTTCAGATATGAAAACATACTCTCTCTATATATCTGCAGGTCCTTTATCCAGTGCCGTTCATGTTCTCCAGAAGCTTAAAGTTCCCTGCAGGAAGTGACGAGATCATGAAACGGTACCAACATCTCCCCCATTTGTCTGCTTCCAAGCAGCAGACTATCAGGGGGGGGTCTCGTAGGGTCTACTTGGAACTTTCCTTGGGGTGAGTCCTGTTATATGCCTCCAATATATGCGAGTTCTGTACGGTATTCGAATATGAAATCGTATAAAAAGATGATCGACGCTTTAAAACCGACGTTAATTATTTCCTTTTGTAAGGCCCCAGGGTTTGATTTTCCGTTTAGATAAGAACTGAGAGCAGATTTGCCTGACCCGGTCTGCTCCCTGTCTTTATCAGTTCGTTGGAGGAGGTCTGGGTTACGGTTCTTAACATCACCGGTCCTTTGTCTGGTTGGTCGTTTGCCAACCAAACTCTGCCTGGTACCAACAACACAATCTCCTTTTCATTTTGCTTTCCAATTCAGACCAAGTTCCGTACTTCTTTGTAGTGGTCGATGAGGCTGTGTGTTTACTGTATGACAGCTCCTGAAGTAGCTGACGCGGGCCCACCTTCATACATCTGTAGATTAAGCGGCTTCAGTTCGGAAAATTGGACCTTCTGGTTGGAGGTAATGTTAAAACTGTCCGCCCCTCTTAAGTTTTTCCTTTGTTCGAACCTTGTTGCTCAATTCTCTTGCATTGCCATTAATATGCTTCTCTGGCCATTATCTCGTTTCTTCGATGGTCGGTTCTTCTTACGAAGGTTGCACATTCATTTACCTCTGCAATGGGATTTATTTCATTGCAAGAATCTTAGATTGTCATACCAAGGGGCGAGGAAACACCATTTAAATTGCTCTAGTTAGTAATAGCTATGATAAATGTTTGGCTTATAAATACCTATTTGCTCATTTGTTATAATTTGATCCAATCATTGTATTCTCCGTCGAAGATTGTGAGATACATAAACCATGGATCGAGGGTGACACCCGGTCGTGTTTTTGCAGGCTAGCAGCTCGGAAGATTTAAGGGTGGACATGGCGGTCCTGGACCAATACATGGTCGACCCTGTGAGGAAGCTGAAGGGCCTCTTCCCCGACTGGGTAGACGTAACCGCATATTCCAGCTTCATGTCTAGCTACACATTCTAGTTCCCGTTCTTGGGCTCTGTTGCATCTCAAGCAAAGTTTGTGCTTTTATTAGCAATGCATCTGTTCTCATTTTTATCCCCGTGGATCTCTGGGATATCATCGAAAGTCACGTCCTGAGCGTGCGTAACAAAACTAGGTGATGTTCTTTCCTGGTAGCGTGTACATAATCCCGTAGTGCGAGCACAAGCGTGTCGCGGTGATGGCTGAACTGTTTACCATTCATTCGCTAATGTCAGAGGACGAAGCTGCTGTAGACGTTCCGTCTTTGGACTTCAATAGATCAGATGGCCGTACTTGAACCGATCTATATAAAAAAAGGATTATCCATTCAAGGAGTAGAAAAAAAGATCATTTGACAAAAATAAATAAAATTTATATTGTATTTTATGAGTTTTCTGAACATTATTTAAAAACAAAATATAGTAACTTGAGATCTCACTGGGTTACAAAATGGGTGATCCTAGGAAAGATGTTCAGGTTGGGATGGTAAGCGGGGAATTTTGTTAGGGATTCTGGCTTGATTTTAAATTAATCTCGACGTTTTGACTGATTTGAGGGTGGGCCAGGGGAGAAAAAAAAAAAACTGGACAAACACCGACGATGATCAAATGCGGCATCATATGGGCCTGTCAACGTCACAGCCTCACAGGGCCCAGTTCAATGTCCAAGAATTAGGGTTTTTTCGTCTTTCCTCCTCCTCCTCTTCTTCTTCTTCTTCAGTCTGCTATATAATGGCGCCTTGAGCACTTCTCCGGCCGCTCAGCCGAAGGGAGACCGTGAAGCAGAACCCTAGCCGGTCGGGGCAGCTGAATCAATCATCATGGTACTCGAGCAACTCAAACCCCGTCTCCTTCATCTGCTGACCACCCTTCCTTCTTTCTCCTGCAAATGTTTCTTTCAATGAACTCACAATCTCAACTGTCTATTGGTCTGTTCAGGTGAAGTACTCCAGCCCACCAAGTGCATGTTTCTCCGTACAGTCTCCTCTTTACTCTTGTTTGATTTGTTCCTGGAGCTGATTGTTGCGATCTCTTGTCGCTTTCTGCAGCTTGCAAGGCTCGGGGCTCAAACCTCTGGGTTCACTTCAAGGTATGTTAATGGCTCGTCTCTGAAATAAGCTTTCAGGGAGATTTTGTGCGTTGCTTGTACTTTGTCGCCGACAGTTGACTGAACGGTCTCAGCTTATATGACATTTCTGTTATTTGTGGTTTTCGACCGATCTGGTGGCGTGCATTTGCTGTGTCTCTGCAATTCCATCTCCATGAATTGACGTCTCGGGTTATTGAGTTAGTAGACTAGGGTTGGATCTATGGATGATATTACCTGATGAAAAAAGCAGGGATCCATTGCCCTCTGTGAATGGGTCTCTCGTAAACGTCAGGGAAATCATGTGCACTGTTATTGGGTGAACCTCTGTTAGATTTCCGTGGCTGAAGGTTCAAAAAATGGTGTAACATTTCATATATTCACTTTGCATCACCCAGAGAGAAATGTAATTGGCCATTGTTTGAAACTTTAGGTTTGGATCTGCATTTGCTTTTGATTGCTCATAGATTCCTGTGACGGCCATTGATGTGTTCACTTTTTACTCTAGTATATCCGAGAACGAAACCTGCTTTATCTTGTGATGCTCTGGCGCCTGAAGAAAAAAGCAGGGCCTCATTGCCTATTGTGGATGGCACTCTCGTATACTTCATGAAGATTGACTTCATTGTCACTGGTGAGCCTCTGTGCAAAAATGCAGCTGCCGCTTTTCTAAATGATGGGACTAAAACTTTAAACGGGAGCATCACTTTTTCTCTCGTTGTATGGATTGGAGTTGCTTGCAGCTGAGCCCATCAACTTTCTAACATAGCAGAGCCTTGATTTTTTTTGTCTTTATTGACATGACTCCGCTAATTACCTGCATTATTTTTTTTCTGCAGAACAATAGAGAAACTGCCTTTGCCATCAGGAAGTTGCCTTTGGTGAAGGCCAAGAGATATCTCGAGGATGTTTTGGCCCACAAACAGGCCATTCCCTTCTGAAGATTTTGCGGTGGGGTCGGGAGAACCACACAGGCAAAGAACAGGCACTCCTATGGACAAGGTCGTTGGCCTGTGAAATCTGTCCGGTTTATTCTTGATCTGCTGAAGAATGCTGAGAGCAATGCCGAAGTATATATGTTTAATTTTTTTCCCCTGCCATTGTATGATCTCTCTTGTTCTGCTGCGTTCTAACTAATAGGACATCTTGAAATTTGAATCGACCAGGTTAAGGGCTTGGATGTTGATGCCTTATACATCTCGCACATCCAAGTTAACCAGGCGCAAAAGCACAGGCGCTGAACCTACCATGCTCATGGCCGAATAAATCGTAAGATCTTACAATTCTTAGATGAAGGAAATTTTGTTCCGACATTCTCAATGCACCTGTATAACCCTGCCCTTTTCCTTTTCCTTTTTCTCCCACTGGAACAGCCAATATGTCCTCTCCGTGCCGCATCGACTTGATTTTGTCAGAGAAGGAAGAGCCTGTCAAGGAGGAGGTGTGTCACATTATGTGTTTCCCTTAAACATCTCTGGCTTTAAATGGGTTCATACACTCAGGCATGGATTGATCTTTTGAATCTGTTTCTGCAGCCTGAGACGCAGTTGGCGACTGGCAAATCAACGAGGAGGGCTTCGGCTTAACACATTTGAGCTTTTTCTTTTGAGGGTAGAGACCGTGCCGAATTTTGGTTGCTTCTTTCTCATTCTGGAGAGATTGTTATTGGGTTTTGATAGTCCGGACCAGTCCGCTCTGATGTTTTACATTATGCTGGTGCCCCTGTTTGTTCCAAGAGTTTGTCGACTGAGATCACCTGTGTCAGACCGGGACTGAGCGTGCATTGCATTTTCCGAACTACTAATGTTTAACGTTTTGTTTTCATTTATGTGGCGGTCTGAGGGGCGTTTGCTTGAATGTGCTGTGATCCTCGGCTTCTTCTGTGCTGAATCAATCAAATGGCAACGTATCGTAAAAAATTAAATCATCTACTTATTTTGAGAGTTTTTTTTTTATTTTTAAATTTTATTAAAATTTTGAAATAATTGAAGAGTATTGATTGGTGTCGTAAGGGAATTGATGTTAAGCAGTAATATTGTGATGCAAGATACCTTCTTTAGTACCTTCCAAGTAATATTATTCAGAGTTTCATTTATTGAATGTTAGATATGATCCTCGGACTCTAGAAAGGTATACAGACGGATAATTTTAAGATTGATCGGTTCGGTCATACCAAGTCGAGATAAATCTTTAAATTACAATTAATTTTACAATCACTTTTACAAATACTGTACATATATTCATCAATTTTTACAGTCAATTTTATATTTTTAATATAACATTTTATATCTCTATTTCTAACTTAAAATTTTTTATATTAATTTAAATATTTTCCATAAATTTAATATTTTCCCTAACCTAATAACACAACTAAACATTTCATTAACTCATCAACTGTAACTAGTGCGGTCGGACATACATGGCGGTTTTTTCCCATATCTCTGCTTTAAATATTTCATTAACTAGTTAACGGTAACCAATGCGGTTGGACACACATGGCCGTTTTCTACCATCTCAGCTTTAAATGTTTCATCAACTCCTTAATGGTAACTATTCCCATTGTCTTTTATTTGCAAGATTTTCTTGGAAAGAGTCCGCATGGAAAGTATGTAACATACCTTGTTCAGACTTGAATGAATTGATAAGCTTAATTTGTGATCCATTTGATTTTCCACTGAACAAGCAAGAGAAGACTCTATTTTCTCTTTATGGGAGTATCCTACTTTATGAACTATGGACTTTGAGGAATAAATCATTGTTGTTGGAAGAAACTCAAAAGTCACTTGAGTTTGTAAATAAAATTAAAACCATTTTTCTGGATCATGCAAAAGTATTGCCATTTTTTGATGATTCAACTAATCATTATGTCTTTGATAGTGGATGGAATGAGAACCATTGCTCAGGCTCAAATCAAAGAGAAGATACAGGGTATCATCTCTAGCAAGGTAATGGGAAAATTGTAATTTTTGTTGATGCAGCTTGGACAGCCAAAGAAGCTTGTATAGCAGGAATTGCGTTTGAAAATGGAAGACGAAAAGTTTCGTGTAGTCAGAAGGTCCAAGCAGTCTCACCGTGCCAAGCTGAACCCATGGCTATTTTGGTGGCATCAAAAATAGCAATCAATCAGGAATGGAGCAGAGTTGCCATTTTCTCTAATGCGCTAATGGTTGTACATGCTGTAAAAAGGATGCAAAAATCAAATTGGAACTGTAGTAATATTATTTTTTACTTACACGCTTTGAAAACTACATTTGATTTTTAGACAATTTCTTGGATCTCTAGAGATCAAAATAGTCTAGCTCATTTTTTGTCACAGGCAAATCTCCTGTACAGGACTCATGATATGTATTTTTTTGAGTCCATTTCTACTGACCCACAACCACAATGAATAAAACCTGCGTCCTTTATAAAATTTACCGAAATTATTTGTCTTTTCATTTTTATATATTTTTTTTCCTTTTTTTCCCGGCAATATAAATGTAGCGGCGACAGGTTCTGCGCTCTTGAATCAGCGTCCCCTCAGACAGCGTCCCCTCTCTCTTCCTCTTCGTCGATCTGATTGTATCAGCGAAAGGTACTCTCATCTCCTTCAATGGCGTCTTCAGGGTCGGTCTGATGTGCGCCTCCGCTTTGTGAAGTCAATGCCTGTTCTTCCGCAGTGATTTCTTGGTTGGCTTGTTGGATTGCTACTGTTGAGAAGCCGAAATCGGAAAAAGAATTTTGAGGAAATCTGTTCTCTTTTCCGCTGGTTTGATTGTAAAATTGAGGAAAAATTAAGCCTGCCTCTCCCACTACTCCATGGTGTATCCATACTGTTCTAGGGTTTAAGTGCCTCTGCTCTGAATTCTAATTGCAGTTCTGAGCATCGTTGAATTGCTATTGCTATTGGTATCGTCTGTTACGATTCTTAATACAGATTAGGGCTCAACTTTCGGCTGAATGATTTATTGAATTTGCATGCTTTGTACCTGACTTTTCCTCCGTTGCTTGTTGATTTTGCCGTTTTCCTGTGTTATAGATCAGGGATGGATTGGCAAGGGCAGAAGCTGGCAGAGCAGTTGATGCAGATAATGCTAGTGGCTTTTGCTGTGGGGGCATTTGCCACTGGTTATGTGATGGGTTCCTTTCAGATGATGATGCTGATCTATGCGGGAGGCGTGGTGTTGACCACACTGGTAACTGTCCCCAACTGGCCCTTCTTCAATCTTCACCCACTCAAATGGTTGGACCCAAGTCACGCCGAGAAGCATCCCAAGCCCCAGGTTCAGCAACAAACCTCCTCTAGTTTGAAGAAGAAATCTTCTAAGAAGTAGGTGCTGATATTTCACTTATAACCCCAGACTTGACAGAAGATTTAGCTCATGTCCTAAGAATGGTAATTTGATGGATTTTCGTAATACTTTGCTTGAACTAGATTTTGGATTACTTCAGTGGCATGTTAAAGGAATTTTTTTCATCTCCAATTGATTTAGACCGCTCTTTGATTTGTTTGTTTGTGAATGATGAAGCCTCATGCCTTCCTTTGATGAAGTGAGAGAAGTCTGGATGGAATCCTTTTGGCAAGTGATGCACATCGATCAAAACCTTGAATTTGTTGGATCTGTTAGGTTTACTCATGGAAAAGATCTCACTGAGATTAAGGCCAGGTGTAGATGAACTAGTTGGGTTCTAAATTGATTCAGGATTTGATTGTTCTTGAATTGTTTGCACATATCGTGGTTTTTTACATTGGACAATGGCTAGTTTAGCATGAAACTTTTCCATTTTACCCATTGTTTGCCTGCTCTTTCATTTCTATAGGAAGTTGCGCTCATCTCTAACATGCTTCTTTTCATGTAATAACGAGTCTGTGATTTAGAGATGGGTTTGGATCAGTGTTTCATTCTGTCTGGGTAAGGCAAAGTCTAGCTATTGGTAGGATCAGTCCAACTTCCGGGTCATACTCTTCTTGGACAAGACCGAATGCTTAAAGATGGGCCATCTCTTATCAGGTGGATTCAGACGTGATCTTTTAAAAGAGAGATGACTGGTTCATTGCTGTGGAATCGATTTGGAGAAGCAAAGTAGCTTATATTGTTGGTTCTCGGTTTGCAGTACAGAAGTCCTAATGCCTGCCTGCCCTGAATAATTGGTTCTCGTGCTGTGGCAAAGGGATGCTGCAGTGTGCTGAATCCATCTTAATTTGGTCCCAAAATCCGACTCTTTATCGGGATTCTTATACCGTCAAGGTCACTGCGCTAGGCACAGCAAGCGCCGGTAATGAGCTGGATCCAATCACGGGCTTGGGCCCAAGCCAAGCCAAGCCAAGCCCATCAAGAAGAATGCGGTTGCCAGCGGTCATTGGCCTCGGCAGGAATTGCACTCACTTTCTGAAGGGAAAAAAATTGTTGAACAAAAGGTACGGAGGAGGATGTTTCATGGGCCGATAATGAAACATGACGGGCCGCGCCAGCCCATTTTGGATGATGTTTCATGGGCCAAAAATGAAACATAATGGGCCGACAGAGCCCATTTTGGGCAATGTTTCATGGGCCGAATGAGCCCATTTTGAGTCAGGAGAAAATGGCCCGTATGTTTTAAAAAACGACGCGATATAGTTCCACTGACCCTTGTTTTGAGAATCTGAGATTATTTGGAACGGTCTGATAGATCTACTACTCCCTACTCTTGAAAACCTCTGCTCTGCGTCCAATGGCGCCCTTCTTGAAACCCTAACCTAAACCCTCCCCCGAAAGTCGTGATTCTGCATTTCCCCTCATCCCCTGCCGTTGCCTGAGATTCGACGATGTTCGGATCCGCCTCTTCGACCCCCGCCTTTGGCACGCCGTCGTCGACTCCCGCATTCGGCGCGGCTTCGTCGACTCCGGCCTTCGGCACGCCATCGTCGACTCCGGCCTTCGGCACGCAGTCCACGGCTCCTGCTTTCGGCAGTTCGCTCTTCTCTACTCCGTTCTCGTCTCAGACACAGCAGCAGCAGACTCCTCTTTTCTCGCAGCCTCCGTCGACTGGCTTCGGTTTCCAAACTCCATTCGCTGCGCAGCTCCAGCCACAGCAGCAGCAGCCTGCTACTCCTTTCCCAGGCGGGCAGCTGACGACTCAGATGGCTCCCGTGACTCCTCTCCCTTTCTCTCTCGCAGATCGCGACATTCAAGTAAGTTTTCTTTTGGCTCCGTCTGCAATCCGAAAACCCGCTTTTCCGTAGCCATGTCTTCGTTTAGTGGTTGTGGATTGGTTTCATCGTTCTATTTGTGGCATTGTTTTTCAGGCGATAGTTGATTCTTACAAAGAGGATCCTGGAAACCCTAAGTATGCCTTTAAGGTTTGGATTATTGTTTGAAGTGCTCCATATCCTCCTTTTAACTCTGTGAACATGCTTTTGAAGCCAATTGAAGATAGTGTTAGTTTCTTTATGGATCACTGTCGGCTTTATAAGAATTTTATTGCCCTCTCTTAAACTGACATTTGATCAGAGAATTTATTCCTTGGGGTTTAGATGACATGCTCGTTAACTCATTATTATTGCAGCATTTGTTGTTCAGTGTTACTGATCCTCAGTACAGAGTGAAGCCAGCTGGTGTGTCAGATGTGAGTTTCTCTCTTTCTTCTTCTCGATTCTCTTTGATGCATCAATATTGTGTTTTCTCTTACCAATTGTCCAGTGGTTCTTTAGCATGAACCCAAAATATAATTTCTCTGCTTCCCTAAGCTGGATGAGTAGTGCTCTGGCAGATTATGTGGGCAGAGGCTATGGGCAAGTTGGAGGGGATGGAGAGCACTGACAGAGAACGCCTGTGGCCTCAGCTTGTGCAAGGTTTCAAAGATCTTTCAAACCGTCTAAAGGTAATTTATTTTGTTCAATATATTGCAAATGCTATTTCATATTGCCCAGTGTACCTAGCCTGAAGAATTATATTGAGATGTGCTACCTCTACTCGTGATCCTCATCTTTTTCTTTTTCCCCCCTGCAAACATTGATGAGGAACTGGGAATTAAGATTATTGAAGGGGGGAGGATGAATACAAATTTGATTGGACGACCAATGATTACTTTGCTTATTTGATAATCAATTCAATGGAAAGGATTAGATAGGAAAGAAGTAGGCTTGAAATCTCATATTTTTTGACTTCCATCATTTGGGTAATTCTTTTTTTTTTTTTCCCCTTTTTTGGCTAAGAGGATTGAACTCATTGAAGGGTATGGCCATGTAGAGAAGTAGGCTGGTGACTCTATATTTTCTGATCCTTCTTTTTTGCGCATGTTCTTGTTATCTTAGAGCTTCCCATTTAAATGTCATCATTAATTGGTTGCATGACTTGTTGCTCATGAGTCAGTCCACATTTGGTTTCGGTTGGGATGCTTATCTTTTGCACACTAGAAGTACACTTCTGCCTGTATGAAATAGATTAATAGATTGTCATGTTAATAGCTGACTTTATGGTTTAGTCACCCATAGAAGGATTCCTTTGGGATTTAATTTTAGAAGCTGTATTCATTGAGGATGAATCTGAAAATGAATCTGTAGTTTTAGTCTGGATTACAGATCGGACTTTCATGTCATGAGGGGTATGATAGGCTCCCTAGTTTGATCAATATGAGTTCTTTTATTCATATTCTTTTTACATATATATGATTTGCCACTCATGGTGCCTTTTTATGCTGTTATTACAATTTTAGACATAATGGGTGGTTGAATTATTTCCCAGAGAAAGATTTATTTGGGTAGGAAGTGGCTTATAAATATATAGTTATAGATTTCAGAACATTTAGCTTAATATGTGTAACGGATGGTTATATTACACCAATTCATGTTGTTATATCTTTACTCTATTCATTTTTCTTCGACGTGTTCGTGATTGTATTTATGGATTAAGGTACTCTACTGCTTTTATAAGTTAAAACAATCATTGACAAATGAAAGGGCCGAAAGGTCTAGATTTGTCTTGTCAATATAAAAGATGTATTAGCATTAAGTTGGCTGTTGCTAGAGTGGAGGGCCCTTTTTATTTTTATTTTTTGAACTTTGAACAAAAAGATCTATTGATTTTCACCAAGTAGGTGCAAAAATACATGAAATAGAACCATGTACGAAAGGATCATGACCATGACATAGAATCAATCATGTTCACGAAACTATGATTCGCCCTCTGTAGAGTCCTGTATGCCAAGAAGACAGTTCGATGGCCCATCTATCTACTAATCCACCTACTTGAGCCTCTATTCCATTAAAAGCTCTTCTATTCCTTTCCTTCCATATAAACCAAAAAACGTATCAATCTAATAAAATTCTTCAAGCTCCTAGCTAAGCTTTCTCCCAACTGGGTTCTCAGCTCCTTTTCCACCGTAGCTGCCGGAACCCAGTCGATTCCCAAGCTCCTATGCACTCCAGCCCATACTCTCCTTTGCTAGAGTGGAGGCTATATAATCAGTGATTTTTCATTTTCTGAATGTGGTTAATCGTCTGAGGACACATCGGATTGTTGGATCATTGGGGTTCCTTCTTGGAGATTAATGTTCTGCGATTTACTACTTGCATTTTGCAGCAGGATAGTGGGACGTATTAAATGCTTTTATCCTTTTTATATAGTATCTATTCATTTGGCAATGGAGAAGCCATTCGCTTAGCCATATGTGTGCTTAAGACCTTTGTTAATTTCCTAATATCCATTAGCATGTCATATCTTGGGGATGCAGCTCCAAGATGAAGTCATTGTTTCAGATGCAGAGAGATTGCGAACGACACAAAGCAATGTGAAAATGGTACTCTCCCCACTTCAGTGTTGTCTACTAAGAAATCCTAAAATTTGGACGTGGTTTCACTTTTTTTGGTATTTGCAGCTTCAGAGGCATTTTCTAGCTGATACTCTACCTTGGATTCAAAGAATGAGGCAAAAAGAGCAAGGCCTTCAAAGGCGCCTTTTGAGGGTATGCTCTTTCCGTCTTGCTCTTTCAATCAATTTTCTCTGAGTTTTATTCTTTTTCTTTTTCATAGTAGTAGATCTAAGAAACTTATCTTATCATCAAACCGTCGAACTCCAGCTCAAATTGATTTAACTGTGGTAGATAGGTGATTAGTTTTCCATAAGGGAATTCTCAGGTTTATACTGGTCTGACAATTTGGTTTTTGTTCATCTCTGCAGAGGGCTTTTTTTTTCATCTGACTTCTCATGTTCATATGCTGTGCACCAGGTAATGAGAATAATCGAGGCATTGGAAGGTAAGGGCTGTCGATTGCCTCTAGTTAGGGGGGAAGCAGAGTTAGCTGAGAAGCTCACTGTAATAACTCGACAGGTTGCCGTTCCTCCGTACCTTTTGATGCTGCATTTAAAATAGAGTTTACGTCACATATGGACATCAATGGGAATTACATTCTTGTGCAGCTGAAAGGATCAGGTGCAGAGCTCTCTAGGAGGGTTCAGAACCTGCTAGCGGTATCCCGAGCTCAAGCAAATGGTCTTGGTGGTGCTTCTGTGTATCTTCCAGGGTCAACAAAGATACATGACCAGAGCCTAGCTGATTTACAAGAGGTAAAAATACGGTTTCATAGCAAATGTGTGCCTTGTGGTGGGCTCATAATTAGCCATTCTACAGCTTGAGCTTCCATGCAAATCCTTTAATCCAGTGTTATTGACATGTGCATGTTTATGATGCCACTTGCATATATTTTCTCATTTTGGAGTCCTTTGGCCGTTTTTTGCATCTACTGGCTTTTGAAATTGAATATTGTGCATCTGTCTTGAGTACATTAATTATTATTAACTTTAGATATAATTTGTATATATGGTTTATCCTTCTCGGACAGGTTTTGCAACAACAGACAGAGGCCATTGCAAGGCTTGGGAATGTATTGAAGCGAGACATCAGAGATATGGAAATCATAATGGCTGAAGACGCAGATGTGGCAGAGAATGGCATCTGAGAGCCAAAGCAACAGTTATTGTCGGCGTTTTGATCATCGCCGATGGAAATCAGTCTCCAGTCGTACAATTAATTTTTCAATTTGAACAGTTTGTTTTCCTTTACCGGAAATTTTGGGTGCTTGTGGCCAGCCTGCCTCTGGTTGCCTGAGTGCCAACCTGGGAGAGAGCTCTTGTTAACCTCGCTAGGGAGGCTGGCTCCACAGGCAGTGGTGCGGGGTGGGTTGTTGGGGGCGACCACCTGCTTTAAGGGCTTGCTAGAGCAAGGAGGGTTAAGTGCAATCCTTGTTTGGGAATGAAAAACAGGAGGGCTCCGAAGGGGTGGGATAGATAATCCTCTAATAAGCTAAATTTTTCAACACCCTCTTGGAGGGACTCTCTATAAACCTCCATAAGGGTGTGGGGAGGTTTGTGGGGGGTTGTGAATGTAGAGGGTTATTGAGGGGAGGGTTATGAAGGGGTTCACTATGGAGGGTTGAAAATAATAGATTTTTGAATGGTTATGGAGGTGTTAAGTTCATACCTTGTTTGGCAATTTAAAACCTTCATAACCTTCCAAAGGTCTATTTTTTCAACTGGAGGTTTGCGAGGGGAGGGTTTACCCCTCGATAAAATGAGAGGATTATGGTGGCTTATGAAAACTTGGATTGATAGGAGAGGGTTGACAACTTGATGACTTAAGCTTTTAGATGGATACGGATTAAAAATCCAGGTGGAGAGATATAACATGGTATGTAGATCTAGGTGGAGAATATAACATGGTATCTTGTAAATTTTGAGCACACCACGTCAAATCTGAGGCCAAAAGAAAATGCATGGCTTGTGATTGGTTTATGAAGTATAGAAAAAATCTACTCATATATTACTAAGGGTGAACATATGAGTCTCGTGGTCCTCCACTCAAGATTGAAAGAAAAATGTTTTTACTCATTGTCAGTTGTCAAAGAAGGGGGTAAACTCAAACGAAGGCTGAACTTCTCCCTCCATAAAGCAACGGAACCAACTCTGCTGGCTACTCCTAAGACCATTTGTTTGATGTCTGCCGGCTGCGTTGCATGGTCCAGATCCCTGTTAAAGTCCATTAATTGATTGTTTTGCTTACTGCGGCCTATTCAGGCCCCGATATGGACGAGGAAGGCTGAACTTGTGGGTCCATCTAGGTCGCTTAAAACTGAAGTGTAGTTCTAACCACCAAGACCTACAAGTTGACTCGGATCCTAAAGGTCCGAAACAGTTCTTTCTAAAAGCTGGCTGCTAGTGGTGCAAATTTTGCACCGATGTATAAAGCGCCTGAGAAGATTTGTACACGAGTTAAGCCTTAGGCACAAGTTCCAGATCGAGAAGAAATCAACTTGAGCCCACCATTTGTACCCTTGGGCCCGTTTTGGCCACATCGACCTTGGCTGTCTAGCTTATCAATGGAGCTCCTAACACTGTTCCGGGCTTTACTAAATGTATAACCTTAACCTGGGCTTCCTGGGTTCCGCCAGACCTCAGATGTACCATCGATCCAGGCAAGTGGACGGGCTTCTAATGGATGAAGATATTCATGTCTAATTATAGTCACATTAGCATCGACTGGCTGCTAACCCAAATAAAGTGACGCAGGCTGCAGTATGTGCGAAGATGACCAAACTACCAACCAGAAAAGAAAGGAAAGAAATCGGTAAACCTGTTCTCTGCATCTCTAAAGCTCTTCAACAGAAATCCTTATTCCAGTTGACGTTCCAGGTAATCCAAAGTGAGAGTCACAACAGCCTCATAATTTGAGCCAATGATCCCAAGTCTTGATTTCACCTTGCTATCAGGTTGTCAACCGCGTGCCTATTAGATTTCCTCAAATTCTAATTTATCAAATCACTGTGGCAAAGGCTTTCGTGATACTCCAGCATATCTAATGATAACTGAACCTTCAAGTGGCCTCCCTTTGTTCAGGAAATACCTCATTTATGGAGCAACAATGCATGTCAGCTTGCACTGTAGGATTCTGACATGATCAACAGAATAAGTGAGGTCCAACCCGTGAATGGGCGGCAGCCCTTACCCCTTCCCTGCTTCTGATCATACTGCTCCCACAGAAACCCAGTCTCGTGGTAGCTGCGGACAACATTCCTGCCACCGTAGAAGAAAATTAATTTTGTGGGGGGTTCCTATATACAAAGGTGTCATATAAGAGGGATGAGCCAAGACAGAAATGTTAACTGTACCTAATCAAGTTCCCCCTCACATCATCGTAGATGGCTTTTGCTCTTTCTCGGTAGGGTCCATCTTCTGCAAAAATCAAACAACAGCTGTTCTATCATACATATGAAGCATTCCCAAGCACTTTTGAGCAATACTAGAAATGCAGTTCTGGAATGCAACTTTTTGGAGGGGTAGTACCTTTAGAGTAGTGGTGGAGCGCTGAAAGAATCAGATAATTCATGTTCATCCAAATTGGACCTCTCCAATAAGGTGGATCATGCTCGGTGTTGCGTTTCATGTACAAGGTACTATTGTATAAACACAAAACATCTTTCTCACGATATTGTGAAAGTTGTGACTGTCTCATCTAAAAAGATTGGTTACACAATCACAGAGGACAGACAAATCATACCTTGTTTTGGCGAGAGAGCGGAGACCAAAGTTGGTCCATAAAATGCTCTTGTTAGAAATGAGGTCAAGCTGCTTTTCCAAAATCCACGAATCCTGTGATAATTATTGAAACACATAAATTTTTCTAAGAAAAGTTATTTCTGAGAATGATCAACCATTTTTTGAACCACAAATGCAAGGATCAGTAGAAAGATCTAATAAAGCTCACAGTTGGGATAATCTTCCCCATTAAAGGGAAGAGGCTAACATAACCAATATGAGGAACTAGTCTCAACTCGGGCATCTGCAAAACTTCTCGGACGAGCTCTCTAGTTACATAATTGTTTCCTCCAGTAACTTCCTTCCAGCTTAAGCGCACCTAGAATTGAAACGTAAGATCATGTTGAGTTGTGTCAGAGCTCAGCATTCCAAAGAGGACAAACTTTTGCTCTATTTATCAAGATCTTAACAGATAAGGTGAGACTGGACTCAAATAATGAAGATTAAGGATCCAGGAAGAAAAAGGGTTTATTGTCACAATTTTCATCTGGACCATCAAATATTATCTGGCGCTGCCAATTGATGTGGAATATTGTTCACATCTTGGCATCAGGATTTTACCAAGGATCCCCTTTCCAATATCATCTCCGATTAGAATAAGCCATTACTCTACTCAGCTACAGGTAATTTAAGTACAACTCAGTTGACAAACTGCAGGAGATAACATGAGCTTCATACCTTTTCGGTGTGATTCCCAAAATCAAAGTAAGCTCCATGTGTAGAATCAAAGTGCATCTGGGCGGGCAAATGAGTTATCAGCCTCTAGAAGCATGTGAAACTTACAAGCAACAAGCATTTAAAGGCAGACATGCATCTGATACAGACTTGATCAAAATCCTATGCTACTGTTAAAGTATTTGAAGGCAGACAAAAATCTTGTAGAAACAGGTCTTCTATCTTGGACTTACAACTTACTGATAGAAAGTAAAGAATAGCTGCTAAAGACTATAAAAGAAAACAAAGATTAGATGATAAAGATCAATAACCTGATTAAGAATCTCAAAATCCGAAAGAAGCTCAGTTGTCTCCCCATACACCTGCGTCATTTCTTTGATGTAGTTAAGGAATGCATTTTTCAGTTTTCCAGTGGTTTTGTTTGATACAGTACCTTTCCCGATTCATCTTCCCTCTTAACCAGCCTGGCAATGGCATGCATGCAATCTGCTGCAAGACGCATCCAGCATCTAAGATCCACATGACGTTCTTCTCCACTAGGGTGTGAAGCTCGTGGATAGTCATCCAAGCCAGAGGACAGTGTCTGGAGATACCAGAAAAATTTGAGCTTTTTTAAAGTGATCAACCAAATAAGGGGGAAAATGTAAATCTGCAATGTATAGATGGTCTCTAATCCATGCAACAATTAACTTCCATAATGACTAAGTGATGCATGACATATTATGCGCTAAAAGACTAAGTAATGCATCGGATATCATGTGCTAAAAGACTTAAGTATTCTAGGCCTGAAGTATAGGGACCTTTGGGTTTAGCTCTCGAACAGTTGTGTTATCCCTTCCATGCCAAAAGTAGCTGCCCTTCACCTTTCCTGTTGGTAGATGAATAATCCAATTCAATTATCGAGAGAGAGAGAGAGAGAATAATCCAATTCAACTTTTCTATAACTCAAATGACTACAATTTGCATTTAAACCATAAAAGAAATTCCACAACACAATTATTGACAAAAATTAGACCCTGATTTTGTGATATATAACGTTTCTCAGGGTAAAGTCTTCAGGTTTTTCTCTAGATTAGCACCAATTATAAGCTGAGGCTTATTTCACCTTCTCCAGAGTCTGGAATGTTCTTTTCAGAGAGAGGCCTCTATTGATGTAGAAAATATCATTTCATTAGCAGCAGCTTGCTACCACCATTACAATTTCTTGCTAAGTTATCAGGACTGAGGAAAAATGGCTGCAATAAGGAGACACCAAATACCAAAGCAAATGAAAAGGTGCTCCTTGGAGCATCGAGCTCTCCACATCGAACACAAACTTAGAAGACTCTGTCACACATATTATGGATGTGTAGAGGGAGAGGATCAACCTGACTGAGTAGTATTGAACCACTTAAACCATCCCTCAAGACGAACAAAAGCATGTTCAAGAAATGAGAGGATCTCATTGCATTCATCAGCAGTAAACTGGTTCCTCTTTATGCCATGAACCAGATCTGGAAAAGGACAATTTTGTAGAGTTATCATCATGTCAACCATTGTGTTAACTTAGATCCCAGAAAACAATTAAAGACAAAATGAAGGAAATAAATCTTAATACTTTATATAAAACTTTAATTCTTATACTAGAGGTTTTGCAAAAGAAAATTAATATATCAGAAATGGGAGTAAAGAATTTTAAGAATGTAAAAAAATTTAAAAAATTATTGTGACAGAGTTAGATTTTTAAGAAATTAACAAGGATGGTTTTGTTAATAAATCCCTTATTCCCTTAGGAATAGCAATGAAGTATAGGATGACACTTCAACCTTATTACTTCCATAAAAAATTGTATTCCATGCCAAATTTACAGCCAAACCAAGGAATGAGGTTCTATCTGGAATTCATCCGGAACTGGAACCCCCATCCACACTACCAAACAGACTATTAATTAACAAAGTGCACTTTTAAAGTCAAAAAAGTCCTTACCATTTAATACCAAGAACAATGTCGGTGGATTTCCATTACTTGGATGCTGTGGAACAAATTCTTCAGGGACTTTACTGCCAAAGTAAGTTAAATAAATTATGCAACGACATTCACAAGGGAAATATAATAGTCCTCCTAAAAGAAGCATTCACCTCAAGGCTTCAGCACCCAAAATTTGTTCACGTGGGATCCACCCATCTATATTCATCAGATCTAACCAATGGCTGAGAATATCCAAGCAAATCCGAACATCCCAACGCCTGTTCAATGCAAAGCATATTTTGCCCTATCTTAATTATATATATATATATATATATATATAAAAAAATTATTATCCATGAATGTTTTAGAGTGTATACTTATGTGGATGAGGTAAGCAATATCATCTTTGGGATTTTTTTAATAAATAAAGGATTCAGAAAATGGGTGGTCGGAATGCACCACAAAAAAATTACAAGGAAACTAACCAAACTAGCAACTGATGAAACCCTTCATCCCACAAAAATCCCCTAGGGAAGAAGGATCGGCTTGGAACAGCCGTGTAAAGCTCAGCTGGCCAATATGAAATAAATTTGGCAGTGCCTTGGAGCTGCAAGACCATAAAGCTTTATCAGATTTTTTACCGTACCAAAGCAAATGAGATAAAACAACCTGAAGTGGAGTATGAACTATAAAGAAAACACAATTATGAATTCTATGAATAACTAAGCACAAATTTCAGAAGAAATTCTCATTATGGATGATCACTAGGAAATGCTGTGATGTTTAGTGCACATTGCCAGTTCCTATTAGTAGATAATCAGAATATCTGGTGCAGAAATTCAACTGACTTACGCCGGTGGTTTTGGGGATTGATATTTTTGACTGACCATAAAAATAGCCAATGCCTCCCAGCAAATTGCCAATAGCAGTCTTTCCTACTGCTGCTGATTCTGTATCAAGCTGAAAATACACAGATCTCAAATATTCAAATGCACTGCAACCTGGATGCATGAAATCTAACTGAGAAGAGATATTGCTACGTGTGCAAGTTATTGGAGAATAGGTAACCAAATACTTCTTATTTATGGAATGCCAAACAAGAAGGAATTGATTCCTTTTTGTACCTAGTCAACAAAATTTAAGTAATTCTCAATTTAAAGTAAAACTAAGTAGTGTTAAATCTTTAAGAGTCTGATACCTTGTCAGCCAATTTAAAATGATTCTCAAATTTCTCGTCAAATTCTCTTTGCTTCACTTGCAAGCGACTGGTCATTGAGCTGCCTGAAATAGTTTATAATTACATGTCCAAATAAATAGAAACATTCCTATATGAAAGTGTAGTCAACAGGAGTTATTCAATTAGGACAAATACAAACTATTTTTCAAGTGCTTTTGCTATCAATCCCTTTTTATTGTCTATATCGGATGCTATCAACCGTAAGGAAAAACACCCATTTTCTGTTCATTGCCTCTCTCCTGACTTTGCCTTTTAAATATCTTTTGTCCCCAATGAACTGTTCCATTCTTAAGAAATTCCTTCTTTTTTCTGGTTGGGCATCTTATGCTCTACAATAAGTTAATTTGCCTTAACAATATTTTTGATGCATTTAAAAGTTGGATGGTTCTAACATGACCTTTGAACAAGTAGGCAGAGAGTTGAGGTTGCTAATCCACTAGATATCAATCTACTTTACTGAAAACAGAGATTTATTATTCAACTTATTTTTATGTAACCCAAAAGTACAGGAGACACCTGTGAGGCTGCTGACCCGTTCTTCTACCCTTGAACCTTTAAAGCTGGTTCCAGATACAAAAGCAATGTCCATCTCGGAAGGAATCTTGGCAGAAAACTTCATGAGGATGGAGAAGTGTGTAAGAAAACAAATCAAAAGATCACTCAGTAGGAATGTAAAACACCATACAATAATCATAAAATCTATCCATGAATTATCATGGAATCATTTATGAGAATAACTTACAAGTCCATAGGATATACCTGAAAAACTAAAACATTTGGAGAACCAGTGGTGGTATCAGATAATTGAATGCGACCATACTTCCGTGCCTGATAGAATGAAGACAAATCAATCAACAAAACCAGCAATTTACAATATTCAAAAGCTGCAGCTATTAGGAGCGTATTGAAAATCTAAGCTGCAGAGAGTGTCTAGGCATACTTGATCTGCAAGATTTTCCAGGACAAGATCAGATAAATTGTGCATGTGAGGTGTCCTGAAACCAGAGAAGTGGACTTCCAAGTCATCCTGGAAAACATTAAGAATAGGATAGAATCAAAGATTCAGATTCAGATACTGATAAAAAAAATAGATAATGCCAAATTCAGTTTCTATGAGATGGCAGCGAAACTGTAATCTCTAGCATGTCAATCCATGATGGGCTTACTCTAATGTCATGGTAATATACATAGAGAAATCAGACGGACGGTAAAACATTCAAAAGGAACGGATGAAAAGAAACCATAATTTTTTTGTAAAACATGTGGTAACCTTTCTGGACAATATCATTCTGCCCATTAAATTAACTTGAAAGAAAAATATTGGCAATAGGACTTAATGAGGCATAAGAAGTCAAAGCTGGAAATGACATGTCAGTGAGCAAGCCATTATTACAAATTGGCCAATCCCAAACTTGATTAGGGATTCACACAGTTGATTGCTGACTTTACCATTGATTTCATATGCAGTTGCCAACTGCCAATATCCATCCTTGAACCTGATGCTAGAAGAGAGTTATCGTGACTGTCAGAAGAATCCCTACTCAAGTCCAAAGGATTCCCTTCTTCATCAGCCAAGTAAAAGAAAAGGTGTGCATTTGTCGTGTCTTCAATTTGCAGAGATCTGCAAATGAATAATTAAAAGATTATCAATAACTAGAACCAATATCCCATATATATAAGAACATTGGTGTCAAATATGAAACAAAACGAACAAATGTTTCTTCCAACATCTTTGGCTTTAGTGGGTAAAGAAGTTGAAGACCTCTTACTTAAGAGGATGCGTATAGTCCTAGACTAGAGCAGGTTAGGAATGTGAGCAGCATGAACAACCACACACCAGTAACAAGCGCATTATATTTACAATGAAAAAAATATCTGCATGATATCATTATACGTTAGAGGACGGAAAATTTTGAGAGCTCAAACCCAAAGCAATGAAAATATATGCTTTTGAGGTACATGGGTTTCAATATAAATGGTGCAAAGGGGCGGTGCCTCACATACAACCCTCTCGACACACATTTGACAAGAAAGTGGCTGAAGATAGATGGAACACATTGTTATTTAGCTTTGAGAGTTTGATCTTTAGAGAAGGCAAGTTCTTGACCTTCCAAGAGTACCAAAAGGTTAACCAATCCAGGTACTCAGTTCATATTTAGTATTCATCATGCAAAAGATAGTTGTCTTCCACATAAGAATACTGAAGTATATGCTTAGTAAATCATGTTGTTAGAAAACATATTCAAAACATGATTTAGAGTGGCAGTCACGATATTTACTTTGGCTTTTGCACACCAATTCGCACTGCCCAGTCTCCTCCATAGCCACTTCCAAGATCCTTGGATTTCAAAAAACTTGTTGCCAAGACCATACCTTGGTCGACCAGCAACTGGTGCCCAAAATCACGGCCGTTATGGCTTGTCCATCCATAACTGCTTAATCCATCATCATCTTGGCAAACGTGGCGAATGGAATATCTTCCATCCTTTACACCAATCCACATTAAACCAGCAAGTAAAGACTGCGGGGTCCTGCCACAGAAAAGGTTCACCATTTGTATTTATGTACAATCCGGTAAATTCAAAATCAAGTATATTGAAAACTGCAAGAAATAAAATGTCGAGAATGATTGTCTCAGAGGAGCTGTCCAGGTAATAAATCAAAAGGTGAGTTGCACACAAAAGACAAGAAGTAATTGAAAACACATCAAATCCTCCGACTATTCAGAGGAAATATCTATATCACTATCACTCGCCTCATTAAACTGAATCAGCAATCCTTACGCATTATCACTTAACTTCCGTCAAGAGCGGACAACAGACCAATGGTTTACCTAATGCAGCTTACTGGAATAAATACGACCAAACTCTAGAAAAGAATCAGATGATTTTTCTAATTCAACATGAATCAAACAAAGGATCACCTGGCTCGAATTCCAAGGTATAGATGAGGCCTGTAAGTTCCCCAGTACAAGCTCTCCTTGTGCTCACCTTGAAACTGAGTAACCAAATCAATCAATACCAGAGACAGCTAGTTCCCACACAAAATCCTCAGCTCCAGGTATGGAAATGAAATAGAAATGTCAAACTGAATAGCAAACAGAAATGCCAGCTTTAAAGACAGCAGCCACCTGAGGAAGGTCCGTGAGCTTTGGGGCAGGGAATGGAGTAATAACCCTTGGCTGGCTGGGTTGTTCGGCTGGCTTGACCAGATTACTGATCAGGAAGAGTATAACAACGAAGGCGAAGAAGCTGATCACTAGCACAACTTTGACGTCAACGTCAAGTAGCCGGATAGTGCCGTAAGCTTTGCTTCTGTCTCGGTGCTGCCTCGGATGAGGTTTCCCGCCACGGAGGAAACTGTCCTCACTGCCATCCGTGGAAGATCGGATTCTGCTCCGAGCGCTTCTCCGACCACTTCCAGCCATTCCGATGCGACAATCGCAGAATCTGCAATGAAGCTAGGATTTCATTGATCGATGAGGATGTGATTAGGAGTGATGACCATGGGAACGAAGTGAAATCGGCAGAGGGAGTCCGGAAAGGAAGACGAAGACCAAGACGAAGTGGCCATGTTGCGAGTAATTGATGGGCCTGATTGGGCGGTGTAATTGGGCCTGGAGTGTACGGATAACAAGGCCTAGGCCCATCTTCCTCTAGAGGGCTCCTTTGTTGGCTGGAAACAAAATTAGAGGGAATGGAATAGATAAAGAAAATAAATTAAATTACCAAGAGGGGTTGGGCCGAGTGGTAAGCAGCTCGGTGCCGCTTAAGGAGGTCTCGGGTTCGAGACCTCACGTACGCAGACACCCCTCTTGGGAGCCTCACCCGCCATTGCCAGGCGTGCGACCCGGGGCGACCAACGGATTAGTCAAGTATGGTTGGCTGAAAGATGCCATCTCACCGCTGGTGGGGCCTGCTTGGATACCGTGGCTGGCGACCAAAAAAAAAGAAAATAAATTAAATTTTAATGGAAATGATTTTATTGGGTTGAAGTAAATTGAAGGAGAGAAAATAAAATGTAAAACGATAAAATACTAAAGTGATCTCAGATATAAATATTTTAAAATTAAATTGTTTTTTAAAAAACAGAGGTAAAACTTAAAAATTTAATAAATACTTTTGGATAATATTGTTGTTTTTTTTATTCCATACAAATAATACATGTTTCATATGGGGGCATTCTCATGCCCCTTCATTCCGGATGCATTTAGAATAGGTGCTCCTGATATGCCAATAAATTTTTTTTTTTTTGGATAATATACCAACAAAATGTTGGAATGACTATTTTGCAAAAAATAGACTCTCTAAGAAATAACCATGTCAATGAACCAAAATATTGTAACCGTTTCTTTTCTTTGGAATTCTAATTCAAGAACCAATAACACACTAAGAAGTGAAACTTTTCTAATCATAAATCTTTTTCATTCAAAAGACGCAAATTAATGATTTTATTCAGAAGGAACAAATATCAAGTCATCTCAATCTCATCGTTTTTAATGAGCAATTTCCTTCTGGTCTTAAACAGTTAAGCTTCCTTCGGATGACAACTTTTTTATTATGTTCAATTTTTCCTTTCGGATGACAGCCAAAATGGAAAATCTCAAACAGAAACCCGATCCTTGCAATGCATTCAATCTAATTTTCGTCTTTGAATGGTGAAAAATTGGTTGTAATTATCCCTTGACTTCTCCCAGGAGAGGACAAGAAGTGGCACGCAGACATAATTATTCCTTGACAAGAACAGTAAATTATTTTGAATTACAGAAACAATGCAAAATATACTTATTAAAAAAACTTATCAGAAAAGAAACAAAGCAAAATATAAAGTTAAAATCGAACAGTCAGTCCAATTTAGCACAGCTCTTAACGGCGTGGGCAGGAGTACAAGGCGAAGCCAACAAGAAGAACAATTAACAAATGAAAGCATATTCCCGCAAAACACTTGAAAACATCATTTGCGTAGTTTAAAGCGACAATCACTCTCTCAATTCTACCTCCCTTTCACTCTACTATCAACTTCCTTTTATATAGCACTTAACAATGGCTTAAGGTGGGCAAATGCAAGGACTGATTACGAAGGGCATGGAGCGAAGCACACATAGGTCAAGGAGTTTCCGCTATGAAGACTATAACAACAGAAGGGTTTTCTTGAGGAGTTATCCTCTTCAGAAGAATGGAGTGGAAGATCAAGAAAAGGGCAAAGAACAAGCAGACAAAGCAGCAGAGGAGATCAAATGGCAGACACCAATCAAAAAGATAATCTTATCTGTTATCAACTGGGGCGAAGAGAAGGTTTTGGTGTTGAGGAGAGTGAAGATGAAGCTCACAATTTATGTCATTGCCTGTGCCCCTCAAAGGCTGAAGCCCTCCACTGCACTCATTAAAGCTTATTAGTCATCCTCCCTACTGGCTGCATCAGGTAACACTCTACATATCATATACAGAGAGAGACAGATGCCCAATTGCAAACAGGAATGACTAATGGCTGGCATGTATCTTATATGATTTCATAATGGAAGGTTTTTCTCTGGTCCATTCAAAATTGTGTATGACTATACGACAGCATCTAGGGAGGAGACTATCAAAGCTAAAATTCAGTTAGACCAACAAAAAGGAAACAAGATTTCAGCGTTGCCACTGGTGAGTCTTATGATCATCTGAGAGAATGCCATAAATGATGTTCCCAGGTTGAGAATAGTGAACTACCTTGTTCGTGAAGAAAACTACAAACAGAGAATATATGGGGTTTCAAAGTATGCGTAGACATGATCATGCTATGTTATCATACTAGAGGTTGCAAAAAAATGGGTCTAGGGTGTAATGTCAACAATTCAAAAATTGCAAAACTGATGTGTAAAAACGACCCATCTCATTAAGAGAAGAATGTTGACAGTGTATTTTATGAGAAGAATATTACTGATGCATCCATAGCAAAACATCCCACTGCAATTCAAGGACCGAGATGCGCACCGTGATGAGAAACCATATGAAGAGGAAGTAGTCAGACTGGGTGAACCAAGCAACTGCAGAAGAGAGCCTTGGACATGATGCAGAAGTTTTCCACGTATCCATGAAGTTGCCTGAAGACTCTAAATCTCGAGTCTCGACATGTCGAACAGCTTAAATTAAGCATGAGACCAACTAACCTACCATAGCTGCCTTCCAAAAGAAACTGCTAGACCTGAAGATACTAAGAGATGAACCGGTAAGGTAACCAACTTTGTTGATCATATTACACCAATACAGAATGCTCAAAAAACTGCAAATTGCTCAAATTTCACCAAATAAATTATCAAATTACAATAAAATTTCCTGAGAATAGTAGGAAATTGCATCTTCATGCAGATTTAGAATAAAAAGAGATGCTGCCCGAAGACTCCCTATCTCAAGTCTCAACATGTCGAACAGCTTAAAGTAAACATGAGACCAACTGGCGTACCATAGCTACCTTCCAAAATAAATCGCTAAACCTGAAAATAAGACATACCGGAAAGGTAACTAACTTTGTTGATGACATTACACAAATATAGAATGCTCAAACAACTGCAAACTACTCAAATTTCACCCAAAAAAATTGCCAGATTATGATAAATTTTCCCAAGAATAGTAGGAAATTGCATCTTCATTCAGATTCAGATTCTGTGGAGAACTAGGGTAGAAAGGGATGGAAAATGAAGAGGCGCTAACTGAATTCCCATCAAGACCCGATACAGAAGATTATCACCAAACTGATTCATGAGAAGACCCGGGGGGGGACAACAGTTGAAATCCGCTCACCATATCAGGAACTTGACGGCATAGTCATGGATTCTACTTTCCTCTAAACCTAAACTCAGATACACAGCAATGACAACCACACAGAACTTTCAAGCCCAATAACCGCAGGAGAGAAGCAAATCAGACAATTCACGAATATATTTCCAGTGGAGTAGAAAAGGGGAGCACAATTAAGAGAAAAACAATCTGAAAGAACTAAGCCAAAAAGAGCCTTCCATCGTCAGCAGCATCAACGTCACGCTATTAGCTGTTGTCTGATCACTATTCTCTGCAAATCTGCACACTGACATTCTGAGGGATCGTCGAGAATATCTCGACAACAGAGCGATGTGATGCGGTGACAAATCGAGCGATTGGAAGCAGCAAGCAACCCGAGGAAGAGCGAGCGGCACCGAGAGAATATCAAACCACTCAACCTTGAAGGAAAAGGAAGAGGGAAACGGGTAACGGAACAACCGCTCTGAATTTGGCCGATGACGTTGGTCCATATTTATAGGGACAGCTGGTCAAGGAACGGCTTGAACCTAATTTATTTTATTTCCTCTTTTTTGCTAGATCTTATTTATTACATCCTAACTACCGCAAGAATTCCGTTGTTAAATAACCGTTAGAAATCTTGAGTAACTGTTTACAAATCTTGAATGGAACAATCAAATGAACTAATCAGTAAGTGGCCAATGAAACTAAAGTTCATGTTTTTATCATTCCTTAGGACTACTACTATAAAGTTTCTACCATCATCTAAATTTCCACATACTTCCTTCAATCACATACTTATAATCCGGTCAATTAGTTCGATTTCACGTGTATTAACAAGTTTACTGTTCACTTCTACGCTCGACAATACTTACCGTGCGGAGCACGGGTCATGTTGCTAGTTACATCTTAACCACCGCAATAATTCCGTTATTAAACAACCATTAGAAAATCAGACATGACATTGTATCAAAAGAAATGCAATTTTTAATTAAAAAATATGTGGAATTTGTTAAAATAACAATATAGAGAAAAAATGATGAACACTCAGAATCTTATTTCTTTTTAATATCAGAACATAATCTCATACCACCATTTATAGACATGTGAAAAAAGGGTGTTTAATTCTCAAATAAATAGAAATTTATCTGCGAAATACCAGTAGAAATCTACATTAATATTATAACCCTTGAAATGCTAATAGACATCCATAATATTATAATAGAATTAACATTTAATCCTTAATATTTATTAAATTTTCAATAATTACTCTCTTGTCTTTAAAAAATCGCACTGTTTCTTATTCAACCCGACCACCTCTGTCCCCCAACATCTCCTCCTCCTCCTCGCTTCTGAGGTCCCCATTTTCTTGGAGCTGAATGACCTAAGATAATTGGGGCAGCTGATACGTGGAATTCAGAATGTCGTGGAGAATCTTGTCGGGGCAGTTCTGCTTTGGGCCCTGGTCCACAGAATATGCCTAGCGTGTGTGTTTTTTTTAATCGAGGTATCCGAGTATCTTTCGAGTCCAACTAGCAGTGGTTGCAACATCTCCTCCCGGGGCACATGCAATATTCCACAAATTACATATGTCAGGTAAGACAGGATGAATCCTAACGGGCTCGTGCCCCCGAGGGATCGAACCCATGACCTGATCTAATGTGTGTACTTATCAATGGTAAATGTGTAAAATCTAACCAAAATTGGTTTAAGATAATAAGTGAGATTGCATGAATTAGTAATACATATAGAATATTTAGGTTCAGGCCCGATCCGAGTTCTGGTCGGAACCCTTGTGCTGATGCTCGAAGCAGCCAAAGAAACCTTAGCCCGTCGATCTCCATTCAATCCAGTGTTTGTACTGCGCAGACCACCCGATCAACTGGACAGGATTAATACTATTGAATAATTTAATTGCTCATAATTATTTTTCACATGCACCTAATAATCAAGTGATTAAATTCTAAATTTACGGTGGTGCTTCTCTTGTAGGTCGCTACCATGAGCATTTCCTTTGTAGATACGGTATGATAGTACTTATCTGATGAAACTAATTAATAAATTTTAATTATTTTTAAAATTTTTCTGTAAAATTCTAAGAGCAAAAGAAATAACTCTATAAGTAACAGAATTTAATTGATTGGTATAATCACATAAGTATTATCACGTGATATCACAAACAACTTTTTCCATTACCACAGGGCATGTCTGATTTTCTTGTTGGGTCAGGTTTTAATTTGCTTCTTGATCAGCTACTAGGATTGAGATTAATCCCCTCGGACATCAGTAAATATTCACCATTTAAATTTTAACACTTATAAATTTAACTCTCTAGAACTGTAAAAACTTTATGGGATAAAATTTAATAAAATTCTATACAACGAATTTATTATACATTAGATATTTAACATTTACTAATCGGGCCAGCCGGGGGAGCTCATAAAGCTGCGACAGTTAGAGTCAACGAGGATCGTACAGGAATTGAATTGCACTGTGCTGCGCTGCAACATTACTAATGAAATAATTGCTTTGCACCTCGCAAGAGTCAGCCGTTGAAATAGACTCCATGTCAATGGGCTAGAATCACTCGGCTGTTCGATTTCGATCAGTCCGATGATGCGTTGCTTTCTGTTCTTCTCTATCATTCCCCTCTGAAGCCCAGTTCTTCATGCCCCTTTCCTTTGTGGGTGGCTGAGGATGAAGAAGAAAGAAACAGACGGCGAGAACTCGAAATGCTGATAAATTACGGCTCTGACTCTCTCTCTCTCTCTCTCTCTCGCTGTCTTTTTAGAGCATCGAATTGGATTCTCTGATCATCATTGCAGCTCAACCCAAAAAGGAGAAGGAGATTCTCCTCTCACAGCTGTACTCTCATCCACCTCCCCAGTTCACAGGTTATATTTCTCCACTTTCCCATTTCTGCCAGTAGATCGAACTTATATGCTTTCGTATCTTGCAACCCCACATCATGAGATCAAAGTCCTGTTAATATGCCAAAACCCGAAAACTTGCTCGGTAACGATCCGGCTCAGTTTCGAACCATTCGTACGTTCTGTGTTTTTTGCCTCCTCTGTTCCTATATTTGCCAGCTCTCTAGGCATGAGAAGCCGAGCGAGGGAGTTGAAAGGAACTGATGCCTGCCGGTTCAGTTGTCTAATCGTCTGTTTCCTTAGCTGCGGAAAAAGAACAATTTGATACTTTGCTTCAGCGGCATGCTGAAAGTTTTCTTACATAACTTGTTTGAGCTGTTGTAGCTTTTCTATTCATATAGCTGTTGGGTATATCGCAAGGGAGCCATTTCTCTTGCCTCTTCTCTTTCCCAATCTAGAATCCTGATCCTTTCCATGGATGATGGGCATGGTATCTATGTCTGTCTGACTCTCTCTATCGCATTTCTTCTTGCGTGTCTTTTCATGTGGATCTTATTGGAATTTTGAGGCTAATGTGTCCTTTTGTATGAATCTCCATGTCTGGTTTTGGTTGGAACTCTAAGGCAATTTCCCTATGATTTGTCGAAAATGGAAGGCCTCTATACATTTCATTTTGAAGTTCGGTTTCAGATTATGCCGGTGGATAGGTTTTGATGGCCAGCTTTCTCTGTTGCCTTTGGGAGGTCTATCTCATGAGCTCTGTCTTATGCAACGGCACAGTGTAGGATTAATGCTGATAATTTGAATGCATTTGTCCTTTTGCTTGGCGCTTGTACAGTAGTCAATCCAACAGGATTGAAAAGCTTAGGCGGAGTTTTCCTTAGAGTCGAATCCTCTTGGTTCTTTCATAAACTAGGCAATTGTGGAGCTTGATCCGATTATGTTGGTGGATAGGTTTCGATGGCTCGTTTTCTTTGTTGGCTTTGGGAAGTCTATCATGAGCTATGCCTTCTACAACATCACATTGTCGGGTCTACGTTGATGATTTGACTGTGTTTGTTCTTTTGCTTGGCTCTTGTATAAGAGCGGACTCAACAGAGTTGAAAAGCCCAAATGGAGTTTTCTGTGGACTCAGACCTTCATTCTTTCATAATCTGAGACCTTGCAAGACAGTTCCACTTCCATTTATTTACAGTAGATGTTGATTGTCTACAGCAAGTAGGGTGATTTCACATAACTTGCGCTACAAATACAGCATACATTAGCTACGAATGTGATAATGCACTATCTTGATGGTTTGAAACTGAACAACATGCCTGTGTCTTCGGTTTGGTTCAGGAATACCGGGAGATGGAAGCTGTCTGTTCCGCTCTGTGGCCCATGGGGCATACATTAGAGCCGGGAAGCCATCTCCATCAGAAAGCCTTCAAAAGGAGCTGGCAGATGAGCTCCGCGCTAGAGTACGAACAGAGTTCTTTATCTGACCCATAAAATGAAGCAAACTCGTCATCTAGATTCTAATGGTCCTGGTTCAGTTGTTGGGTTAAATGATATGTGATGTGTCACCACTCCACTCCATTTATATCGTCCACAGGGTTTTGTTCATCTTCAAACCTTCTGAAACTCTTTGATGATTTCGGCAGGTGGCTGATGAATTTGTCAAGAGGAGGGCAGAAACTGAATGGTGCTCTTGCTGGATTTGCTTGACCTGAAAACCTTGAAGTCACAAAGACATTCTTAGGATATTCTCGGTCTCCTTGAACTGATTAATGCCCTTGTTCTTAGGTTTCTTGAAGGAGATTTTGATACATATGTAGGACAAATGAGAAAGCCTCATATCTGGGGAGGAGAACCCGAACTTCTTATGTGCTCCCATGTCCTGCAGTGAGTCTTACAACAGTCCGAGCTTTTGTTCGGGATTCATTCAGCAGTACTTACTTCATTTATTCTTGTGACTGCCCATGTTAGAAATGCTACTTGGTGGTCTTGCTCCTGTCCATGATCAATGCAGATCCTCTTCCCTGCCAAACTTTTCTAAAGAACTCCTTCTGTGCTTAATCTTTCTAGTGTTTTCCATTCCTAGGATGCCCATCACAGTACACATGAGGGAGAGAAATGGCAGTACCCTCAAGGTTATCGCCGAGTACGGTCAAGATTACGGTGCAGAAAACCCTATTCGAGTCCTCTACCATGGATATGGACATTATGATGTGTTGCTTAGTCCAGCCAGCACCAAACTGTAAGTGATTTTACTCATGATTGTGCATTGCTGTAGCTGTTCCTTACCCAGGTCCAGCTTAAGCTCAATTCTGACAATCCCTTCCAATGGATCATGACCTTCGATGTGGATGATCCTAGTTCCATCATAGAAACTGTAATATGCATTTACCAGCACCGGTAATTAATCTGGACTTTCTCTTCAAGTGACAGGTGCACGATGAAGCGATGAATGCAGCCGGACGACTTGGTCTTGGACTCAGGATTGTCGAATAGTTATCCCATCATTGCCTGCAAGTAACATGAATAGTATCCGGCTGTTTTCCTATCCTCCTGCGAAGAATATGCATCTGAATTTGACTGATCAATATCATGGGCACAAAGTGCTTTAGTAAGAACCTCATTATTTTTATATAACTTTATAGATAAGAAATTCATATGCCTTACTGGGCCTTGAATTTTTTTTTTATACTGTTTGGGCCTCCACCAAGAGCAATGGACCCTCCAAAAATAAGTATATGCCACCTCAGCAGCCGCAAGCACACAATATTCTTTACTTAAAAGAGCGAAAGAAGCACGATTGCTATGAGTGGCGCTTGGTTTCCATCATTGTAAAATTACGGAGAATATTAAGATTACAAAGAAAGCTTTGGTCATGGCAGAATTCTCTCAGGAGCGTTTGATTCAAGTGTTGTTAGATTGTAGGGTAAAATTGGATTTTATGACAAATGAGTTGTAATATAAAATTATTGTATTTGGTAAGTGTTTTAAATTAGTGAAAAAATTATTGGAAATATAATATTATAATATTTGATGTGATTAGTAATAAATATAATTTACAAAATTACCCTTTTTTTTTATTATTCTTGGTGATTGGACGTGATAAGGTAAAAGGAGTCTTTTACGTTTTACCCATGTAAAATCATTTTGCAGCCTACCACCTTGATATCCTCTTTCCAAGGAAAGTGAGGAGGCCCGGGAAAGTCAAATGGCCTGGGAAACAAATTTATATCTCATTTCCATCCAAACATGGAAAAGTTGGATGTAAATGGTAAACTTTCCTTGTAAAGTTTACGCTTTACATCCAATCATACACACTCTTGGGGTATTTGATTCGAGTATCGTTAGATTATGGGAGAAAATTAGATTACATTAAAAGTGAACTGTAAAATTAAATTATTACATTTGGTAAATATTTTAGATTGTTATAAAAGTAACTGAGAATATAATATTATCATATATGATGTGATAGGTAATAAATATAAATTTACAAATATACCCTCTCATTTCTTATTTTTTTTCACTCTTCATTTGTCCTTTTTAGTGGACAAAGTGGAAAAAGTGGATCTTTCCACTTTGCAATATCACAATGCACGGCTGGAACCCAGCAATTACTTGCTGGGATTTGTAGCTAGTCCAGTAAATTTTGAAAAGCCTGTGAAAGTGGTATTACATCCCATTTTTATCCAAACAAGGGAAATAGATTGCAAAGTTATTACTTTGCATGGAATGTTCATGGATTACATTGAACCAAACAGGCCCTTGGAGAAATGGGTCGAAATGTAAAATTGTTTTGTTTGAAAAATGTAAAGTTAGTTGTAAATTTTGATAAGTATGGATAAAATTATTGAAAATTTAATCTAATTTTAGAATATCAAGGTTTTTAGATGTGATTTCAAACAATTAGAATGGAGAAATATTGTAATTCCTTTTTTTTTTTTAAATAAAATGACGATAACATTAGTGACGATCCATATTAATACTAATTTTGAAGGGTATTGAAAATCATACAACTCGTAATGAACTCTTTGTATGATTGAGGTACAAGACATGCAGATGGACAATCGTAATGAACTCGTTGCAGAAATTACAAGTTATATGCTGAGTGAGTCGAGTTAGACATTTCGATTTTGATTTCACTTGGAGAAAAGATCAGGGGAACCTCAAATTACAAAGCACTGTCACAATTGATCATTTACCATCATCTGATGGATCTGGGGGTGTTCATAGTTCGGTTTGGTTGGAAAAAATCGTTCCAAATCGAATCGAACCAATTTCCGGTTTGTTCAGGTGGTATAGGGAACGAACCATAATCATTTGCTGAAGAAAAAATCGAATTGTTTAAAATCAGTTTGAACAATTTGGTTAATCGGTTTTTTAAGTAAATAAATAAAATTCGCAATAAAAAATACAATCGGTCCGGTTTGGAAATTAACATGTAAAAAATTTAAGTAAAATATATATTTTTATTCAAAATTGTATATTTTAAATTTATTTTTTTGTTTATTTAATTATTAATTAGCAAGCGGTTCGGTTCGGTTAACCACAATTAACCGAACTAATGATACTAAGTAATTAACCGAAACTCTTCTCGACAAAAAAAGAACTATTAGCGAACCAATTTGAACGATTCGGTTATTTTTTATTCGGTTCGGTTCGGTTTTGTGATTTTTTTGAAGAGCCCCGGATGGATCCTCTTTGATTATTCAGTCACACTTATCTGGCCCCAAACAATCTTTGAAAATCCTTTTAAGCTACTTAAACAAACAACGGAGAAGCATTCCATTGATCTGCTAATGTCCAGCTTGAGACTGGGCTAACATTGATCCAAACTCGTCACTCTGATCTCCTATTGAAAAAAAAAAAATTCGTAATTCTCCCTGTGGGCTTTAACTCTTACGTAGAGTTCTTGTTTACAGCTGTTTAAAACAAACCCAAAAACGGAACCAAATAAAAAATAATCGAATTATTTAAACCGCTAACCATTTAAATCTTTTTATTAAAAAGTACTCAAATAATTACTTGATATTATTCATTTAATTAATTACAGGAAATTAAATTATTTTCTAATTAATAATTAAATAATGTAAAAAATAAATTTAAAATGTAAAACTTTAACCGCTTAAATTTTTTGTAGTTCGATTCACTTAATTTCAAATCAAACAGAACCGTTCAGTTATATACACTGAACTTCAATTATCAACATCAAAAGCCATCAGTGTGAAACGCTAGAATCAATTTTACATAATTTCGTCCTCCCCTTGCACATTGGACTACAATAACTTAACCGAACCCATCACAGAGCCTAGACACACTCCGGCCCTCAGCCAGACCGAGCCAGCCCCCCGGCCCATCACATTAAACTACACCGCCACAAGTCTCGAGCCCCTTAAAGAACCTTCCACTCGCTTTGTTGGGCTCCAGCTACAAGCTGAGAGCCCTCCAAAAATTGGCGTATGCCATTTTGAGCGACGAGCACACGGTATTCTTTAGTAAAAGGCGAAAGAATAGTTCGCTTTGTGCTCGACGCATGGCTGCGTGCTTTTGGTAGGAGGAATGACTTCCCTTTTATAAGCTCTTGAATGAGAGACCTTTCATTAGGTGAGCGGTGTGGGACAAATGGAAACAAGCACGCGAAAGTCACGTGCTTATCTCTCCCACTCCGCCCAAGACTAGACTAAACTTCACTGAAGCTGCTGCTTGCCACTCACAAGCATCTTTCCATTCATACCTCTCCGTCTCTTCGTGCCGAATCTCACGCTTTGCCTATGCGTTATCCTCTCCAGAGCTCCAGCCGGGTAGCTGCTTTCTTTCAGTCCACTGCGATCCACGAACTGGGCAACGGCATTTCTTTCTTGTCGACCTTCCCGGGCAGTGCGGAATCGCAGTATTGGGACGAAGTGCAGCTCTGAGTATCGTCGTCATATTCCAAATTGTTTTGCTTTCACATTCATTGCCGATGCACCAGTAAGATTCTTTGGATGGAGGAGTTGCTAAGTGGGGGTCGCATATTGTCTAAATGCTATTGGACCAGCGCTTTTGATGCTCCAGTCGCTGACTAATTTTGCATAAACTATTCGGATAAATTTCAGAATATTGATAGATTTTCATGGGCTCTTTCCTGTCTCCTCAATGCACTTCCTCCCTGATTGTTTCTCCCGGCTCCGACTTCTCATCTATCCGCGTTGATCGCACTTCTTAAGAACTGTTCAGTATATGATAGACGGGCATTGGAGATGTGACATCCCCCTTCTTGTCTTGTCGGGTGGCAGATTTCTGAGATGGTAACACCCGTCGTGCACAAGAGGACGGCTTCATTGGCTTTACAAGGGTAAGCCCCGATTTCAGAGACGGGATTGGCGGCCCTGTTCTGGTCTGATCCATTGATGTCGTCAGCAAGCTCTCAATTTATTTTTTATTGGGATTTGCAGGATTCCTTGAAGGATCTGGGTAAATTCGTCTCCTTTTACTCTGAGAGAGAGAAAATCGATTTCCTCCTGTATAGATAATCACGAGTGGTGGTGTGCTGCTGCTACCTTTTGAGCAGCTGACGTAAAAATTCTGAATCACCTAGAAAGCTCAGTTCCTGCTCTCCGTGTTTGATCATCTTCCAAGCATCTCCAAGGTAATAAAGTTTGTTTTTTCCCTCGGTTGTTTCCATGTTTTACGTTTGAAATTTCAAGTAAGTACTACTCTGTTCTGCAAAAATAGATACGCGTCTGTTTCATTTCCTTCCAAGAGCTTCCGTGTTCTGCCTCTCATGTGTTCTATTCACTTGATTCTCTGTCAGTTCTATTCACTTTAGTATCGGATAATGTTTCTCTTGTTCTTGATTTGGATGGTTATGAATAGCGTTGACTTTAAGAGAGGAGCCTGAAACATGAAGCTAGTACCAAGGGAGATTGAGAAACTGAGCCTGCATAATGCTGGATTCCTTGCACAGAAGCGTCTTGCACGGGGCCTCAGGCTAAACTATACTGAAGCTGTTGCATTAATTGCTACCCAGGTTTGTGATTGTCTGAAGGCTTCATACATCATGCTTTGACATTATTTCATTATATTGAGTTAAACTAATCTTTCGTTACCCCAGAATGAGTCAAGCTAATATTTTCATTTTGGAGCAATTAAAGTTTTCTTCAGAGTACTTATGTGGTTTTGTTGATTTCTGGTCTTCTTATCTTATAGATATTGGAATTTGTCCGAGATGGTGAGAAAACTGTTGCAGAGTTGATGGATATTGGGAAACAACTTCTTGGAAGGTACAAAATGAAAACTATTAACGATTCGATCGTGGTGTAACTTGCAAGAATGTACCGTCCATTCTTCTTGAATAAAGTCTTCATGATAACAGTTTTGGAATTAACGCTCGGTTAATTATCTGCCTCTCAGTAAGTAAATGGTAAATCACGTTGCAAAGGTTGCTGACTTGAACCGACTTGATTTTAACAGGAGACAGGTTCTTCCCGCCGTTCCACATCTCTTGGATGCTGTTCAGGTTTTAAGATCAACTTCAACTCCCATATTTTTGCTGTAATTTTGTTATTTTAAGCTTATCTGCGAGATCTTACTCTTCCTTAATTTTGTTTTGGCTTTATCTATGTATCCTTACTCTGAGATTCTTGGTGAAGATTGAAGGGACGTTTCGTGATGGCACTAAGTTGATTACCATACATGACCCGGTTGCTACAGAAAATGGAAATCTTGAGCTAGCTCTACATGGTTCTTTTCTTCCAGGTATGCATAAACATTTCCAGCTTATGATATCTAGTTGTTTATGCTATGAATTCTGTCCGAGTCCTTTCCCTAGCTTCTATTGTTAACTTGTAGTTGGAAAATTTCCAATGCAGTTCCATCTCCAGATAAATTTCCTGGTCTAGAGGACCAAAAAATCCCTGGTGAAATCATTTTTGGCAGTGGAAATATTGTGATTAATCCTAGAAGAAAAGCAGTAATTCTCAAGGTCACCAATCAAGGTGACAGGCCAATTCAGGTGTTTATGCTTGCCATTCATCTCTCTTTTTGAACTGACGAACAGTGTGCTAACTTATAATTGTTCCATTCATGTTTTATGTTATCTAGTTGATAGGTACCCCTTAGAAAAAAGGTTTTAAAAATGCTTCTTAAGAACCATCATTTTTGGTGCAT
Organism: Lagerstroemia speciosa; assembly: GCA_037672795.1. Classification (NCBI taxonomy): domain Eukaryota; kingdom Viridiplantae; phylum Streptophyta; class Magnoliopsida; order Myrtales; family Lythraceae; genus Lagerstroemia; species Lagerstroemia speciosa. The sequence continues at coordinate 8,539,916 of CM075305.1, forward strand.
GCTGAAATGTGTTATCTGGTAATTCAATGGTTTGCATTTGTTTTCTTCAGACGCGGTTGTCGTAATTTGGTCATTGAAATCTTAATCATTCAGGTGGGCAGCCACTATCACTTCATTGAGGTGAATCCATTCCTAGTTTTTGATAGGAGGAAGGCATATGGTATGCGGCTCAATATTCCAGCGGGAACAGCTACAAGATTTGAGGTTGATTCTTCTTTGAACTTCGTTATATCAGTGCATTCAGTGCTTTTTCGTGATAATTATCTTTCAAATGATCTAGTGTGATGCTCTTCAAATCATCTTGTTAATATTCGTTTATCTATTTAATAAAGAAGTGGGACTATTTATGAACATGGTGAGATAATCACAATGCTAAGTTTTGAGAAAAAACCATCCAGATATTTATTTAGAAATTAAACTTTTTTTTTTTTTTTTTACTTTTGCAGCCTGGAGAATGTAAAAGTGTGATACTCGTCAGTATTGGTGGTAAAAAGGTGATAAGAGGAGGAAATGGCATTGTTGATGGTGCCATCGATGTTGCTAATTGCCCAGGAGTAATGGACGCTTTAGCTCGTAGAGGAATCAGGAGTCAAGAAGAAGCAAGTGCAAGGTTTTAAACTTGAGGCCCAACATTTTCCTAATATTTCACTTTATTCTTGCGACTAAACTAATCAAAATGATTTTGCAGTGAAGGCGTCGCTGAAGTATCCTCTATTTTTACAAAAACTCTATCTCGTGAGGCATATGCTAACATGTACGGCCCAACCACTGGTGACAAAATACTACTCGGGGATACCAATTTATATGCTGAAATTGAAAGGGATTATGCCATTTATGGTGATGAATGTGTTTTTGGAGGTGGAAAAGTTATAAGAGATGGAATGGGCCAGTGTTGTGGGTGCACACCTGCTGATTCTCTTGATACAGTCATAACCAATGCTGTAATCATCGATTATACTGGAATATTCAAGTCAGATATAGGAATTAAAGGTGATCTTATCGTTGCCCTGGGGAAGGCGGGAAACCCTGATATCATGGATTGCGTATCTTCCAATATGGTTGTTGGGGTACGGTCTTACGAGAATACACAAGCATGTTTAGAAAAACTGCTATCGACTGCTATCGACTTTTTCAACCTTTTTCTCTTTACATTTGCACCAAAACTGAGTTCTCTTTTTGCTGTTGAAATCTTAAAGGCTAACACTGAGGTTATTGCTGGAGAAGGAATGATTATAACTGCAGGGGCAATAGATTGTCATGTTCATTTCATATGCCCGCAGTTGGCGTATGAAGCAATATCAAGTGGTGAGATTTCTTTTGGGAAAACCATTAGAGTTTCTTCAATCAAGCGTTCCTTTGGTAGGAAATATTTTGAGTTGTGATGCGTGTAGTGTGAGAAAAATGCTTATAGGAATTGGTTGACTTTGTGGCTGATTCTTTGGAGCCTCTTGATTGCAAATACCTGAAGTGGTAGCCTTGCTAATTCAGATATCATTTCTGGAACTAAGCATCAAGACAAAACATGTCATTCATTTAATTCTTCCTCAAATTCAATGATCTGTTCAGGCATCACAACGTTAATTGGAGGTGGAACTGGACCAGCTGATGGGACTCGTGCAACAACCTGTACACCTGCACCATTTCAGATGAAATTGATGCTGCAATCAACTGATGACCTGCCCCTAAATTTTGGTTTCACGGGCAAGGTATTGCCGAATTTTTCTCTGCATAGCCTAATGTTTGGATCAGGCAAGATTCTAGCTATGCATGAGCATGTTTTTGTGGCTGTTAATTACTGAGTTCTATTTCAGGGCAATACTTCAAAACCTGAGGAGCTGCATGAAATAATCAAGGCCGGGGCTATGGGTCTGAAGCTTCATGAGGACTGGGGAACGACTCCAGCAGCCATAGACAATTGTTTGGCTGTGGCAGAGGTGCATGATATACAAGTGAGTATCATTTTATGTTCGGTTCTGTAGCTTCTCTGATATTTATCAAGTATTTAATTGGTAATTTTTTTATCTATAATTAAATACAACAGGTTAATATCCACACAGACACACTGAACGAATCTGGATTTGTGGAACATACCATTGACTCGTTCAAAGGAAGAACTATTCATGCCTATCACAGGTATGTTGGTTTGTTCATAATAGTCTCAGAGCAAACTTTCTATTGATGTTGTTTATTACTTAATGTTCACTGAAATGATTAGATTTATATGATTCAATCTGTCTTTCTGACAGTGAAGGTGCTGGAGGGGGTCATGCACCAGATATCATCAAAGTCTGTGGTGTTAAGAATGTGTTGCCCTCATCTACGAATCCCACACGACCATATACCTCCAACACAATTGATGAGCACCTAGATATGCTGGTATTGCTTACATTTTAAAGGAAAAGTCTGGGTATAATTTCATAAATATCTGATCATCTTTCCAGAGTCATAGATATTACATTGGTTTGTGTAGATGGTTTGCCATCACCTTGATAAAGACATTCCTGAAGACGTAGCCTTCGCTGAATCGAGAATAAGGGCTGAAACAATTGCTGCTGAAGACATCTTGCATGACATGGGAGCCATTAGCATAATATCCTCAGACTCACAGGCTATGGGTCGTATTGGAGAGGTCTGTTGCACTCTTTTAACACTTTAACTGCTTAAGGGTGAAAATGCATCCTCAAATGACTTGATATTTGGAGTTGGAAGGTGAACCAGAATGAAGACATTTCTGGGCTCTTACTGTTAGCTTCCTTCTTACTAGGTTATTAGTCGAACTTGGCAAACTGCTCACAAGATGAAATCACAGAGGGGGTCGATTGAGCCAAGTGGATCAGAAAATGATAACCTCCGAATCAAGCGATTCATTGCTAAGTACACCATAAATCCAGCAATAGCTAATGGCATCTCTCATTTGGTTGGTTCAGTTGAGGTAATGCTTCTTCTACCTTCTTATGAGATAGCCACTTCTACGTAGGAATATATAATACTGAAATATAGAGTTACTGTTACTTGGAAGAGTGTATTTCATTTCTTGCTCATGAACTTGGTGCCATAAGAACTTGATGTGAAACTTAGCCATGGTATTTGTATCATTGCAGGTAGGGAAATGGGCGGATTTAGTTTTATGGAAACCTTCATTCTTTGGAGCGAAACCAGAAATGGTAATAAAAGGTGGCACCATAGCATGGGCAAATATGGGCGATCCAAATGCAAGCATTCCCACTCCAGAACCGGTAATATTCTCTCAGTTAGATAATCAAACTTTTTTGGGCATATTTTTCCATCACTTGTTAGCCCAATCAACTGATTTCTCATGCACTTGATTGAATTGAGGAGACTCCGTAATCTTACCACTTAGAGGTTCTCTGATTTAGATCACCCATTGCATCTTTGGAATAATATCGGATCGACAGGGGAAGAATAATCGATAAAGGGAAAATTCCACTGACATCTCTTGCAATTTCATTAAAAGATGCACAGTTAAAGTATGATACCGGCACCTCACCCTCTCTTGGAGGGAGTATATTGTCTCAGAAAATATGTAGTGTTTCAGTGTCATTTTGAAAACTTTCAGGGGGTCCAAGGTCCATAATCATTGTTGGTGTGTTCTGTTTTGAAAAATGGTGGTTGTGTCTTTTAATGGAACCACTAGTGTTGTTGAAACATACCCTTGAAAAAAAATTGGATAGTGAACACTCATTTTACCAGATTTTCTTGCCTTTATAATATCAAGAGGCATTTGCTTTCATGCGCTCTTCCTCCTCTTTAAACTGAAATGAATTTGCTCATCCTCAGGTGTTAATGAGGCCAATGTTTGGGGCCTTTGGTAAGGCAGGGAGCACCAACTCGATAGCTTTTGTGAGCAAGGCAAGTCAATCTCCGTCATTTGTTTAGTTGCTGTTTGTGCTATAGTAATTGAAAGAAAGGCTGTTTCACTGTCTGCTTCTGCAAGCAGGAAGCTGCCCGGGCTAACGTGAAAGCCCAGTATGGACTGAAGAAGAGGGTGGAAGCTGTAGGGAATGTTCGGAGGCTGACAAAACTGGACATGAAGCTGAACGATGCCCTCCCTAGCATCACAGTCGACCCTGAGACCTATACAGTCACTGCAGATGGAGAGGTTCTGAGCTGCGCGGCGGCAGAGACAGTTCCCCTGTCCCGGAACTACTTTCTCTTCTAAGCCAGTGTAAGATACAACTCTCTTCCTAGAAGACAATTCTCATGTGGCCCAAATATCATGCGCCATGTGTCTCTCTGTGCAGTTTCATTACAACCGAGATCTGTTGGCCTGTTAAGAGATCTGAGAACTGCGATATCATACAGTCGGTTATGTTGTGGACAAAGTTCCATTGAACATTGACGTAACCCGTCTGTCTTCTCGTGACGCCCTTATGGGCTTGGATCCCAGGTGTCAAGTTCCAGTAGCGGATATTGTCTTGTTGATGCTTAAATTTTTTTTTTGGGCCTGAAGCGGTTAATTATATTAATTAGCATCCGTAATCATTTGGCCTAGAGTCAGTTCATGCAAGTCTAGGGTGCGACACGCCGACAACATCAGCAAGTAATAGAGGCATGAGATCACTAGGTGGTTCATTAAGTAGCATAACATTATCTGATAAGGTAAAAAGTGGCAATCTCCTAGTATGCTTAGCTAGCTTATCAGAAATTCCATTAGCTTGTCTCCATATGTATCTCACTTGGAAGTCTTGGAAGGAATCCACGACAATCTTGCTATTAGTAGCAAAGGGCATTAGTGTTTTGTGTACCAGCAATGAACCCCAAATCATATAAAAAACAATCTTCGCATCCAATTCCAAATAGAGGAACTAGATGCAAAGGTGTTTTTGCTACAATTAGACCATCTCTAACAGTTCAAAGTTCAGCAATCAAGTTGTTAGTAGTGCCAAAATGTCTTCCATATGCTATCACCCATTTGTCTGTTGAATCTTGGACTACCCATCCTGCCCTTGCCTTTCTCGCTTGTCCGAGGCTGAGCCATCTGTATTGAGTTTAAACCATCCATCCCTTGTTGATGCTTAATTGAGACTAAGCCAAGGACGCTAAATCATAGGGCACTGGCTCTTGTGCTCTAAGGGCAACTGCTTGACACCCGATCAGTGAGCTCTTTGGCTACAAAATTAAAGAGAACCAAACTTTTGCAATCTGCATCACACTAATTGGACCTTTCCTTGCCTTCAGGAAGCTCACAGGACAGATGATCTTACCTACACTGGTGCCCGTTCCGAATGGTTGCCCGATAAGAGTATCCATGTCCCATGGATTTATCTATCACACCTGTCCATTACTCCTGTCTCGACAACAGGTGGCAAGGGAGTACGGTAGCTATTCAAAGTCGCATCCTGCCTCCGAGTAAAGAGGTCTTAAGGGTAAGATCGCTTTACCGTCTCCTTAACCTTTAAAGAATTAATTAGAGTTTGCAAAGTTTCTTTACCTACGAACGTAGAGCAGAAGAGGTGGTTCTATTCCCAGATCAAATCACTGTCAGCCTGAGATGACCTTACTAGTTGAAGTCACTAAGCTTCGTAAACATTTTGCCGTGGTTCCTAGCCAATTTCCATCAAATTCTATTGGAATTTCCAAATGTTTTTATAGGTTGTATACTAATGAAGCCCACTAACATTTTACCCCCACCAGTAAAACAAGGGCGGGCTTTGGTAAAGGATTTTCCTTCTTCCAGCTCTAGTGTAAGAGATCCCATGTTTTTCTTTTTATAATCCATAACGCACGAGGACATGGCACACTAGGCCACCCACAATGTGAACCCTACTGACCTTCTAACCAGCTCATCCAACTCCCTTTGGTCACTTCGTGCCAGGAAAGACTTTTTGTCATCTCCTCTTCATGACCGTTCCACTTATCTTGATGTTTCATCAAATGTCAGAGTGGACGCAAACGAGATGATGTTGAAAAGACATCGCTGCTTCTATGGGATGTAGATCATCAGGTGCAAATGACACAGCTTCGAGTTCACCGAGATGTGCTGGGTCCTCGCCAGAAGATGTTTGATATGCAACACAGTATCTTTGTCGGACCAAGAACAATCCGCTGCCTATTGCACCCGAAGTTGTTCCTCTCCGTAGCTGCAGATTCAGTTTCCAATTTAATAGATATGTGATTCGCTGCAAGCCCTTCAGAAAGTGTGATCATGAACAGTATAAAGACGTCTCTCTCGATTGTTAGGTGTGGTAGACATTCGCCATAACAACCCCGACCCAGCCCCCCCGAAGAATACCAGTACATTACTATCAGACGCTTATAGTGCGCACTCTGATACCAAAACCATGCAGCGTCGATTCCGAGAGCTATTAGTACGAGCAATCCATTTCTGGCTGTAGGTGAAGAGGAGACTGTCGCACCACATGAGACCAATGTGGGAATTCCGACAGAAGCGAAGAGGATACCTTTGGCACCCTTCAGTTGGCACATTCCAGCAAAATCATATCCGGGTCGCGACCCAGATTCCTGGCAGATTGATCTGTGCTCTGTGATCTTTGCTCGGACTTAACCACATCTACAGCCCAATTGACACTGTAGCCCGAAGCCGGTTCTTGAACATACTACAGCTCAGCAATCAGTATCCAGCTAATGTTGTGATTCAAGATGGGGGGCACATTTGGGGGCACCCGGGGGAGTGGTGTGGGGGTGGGCGGGTGGTGTTGTTGGGGGTGGGTTTGAAGAGCAAGGCACAGTAAATAAGGTTAAAAGAAGAATTTGTTCAAGAGTTTTGACTTCTTCAACAGAACCTCAACATAATTAAAAGTCCGACTGCATTTGATTTTTTTTTTTTTGTGAATGATGATGACATTTGATGTTTTTTCATGAACGATGGTACTTTCCATCAGCATTTGGATGTATATTATTTTCGTAAAATGAAACCTCCAATGCAGTTTCTGGAGTTGACACATTTTTCAGTATAATATCACCGCGCGGCTAAATACTCCAAAGAAGCACAACTAAAGCAATATGCCCACAAGAGGAGAATCTATGAGCGGTCTCTTTTGGGGGGCCAGAATCAACATGCAGGTTTCCACGGACAATGTTACAACTTCCTGGTATCAAATATTCATCCAAGTATGACACTGTGGCATGAGACAGTTGGGGTCCGAAGGAACAAGAAATTTTTTTTCCAACAATGGTTTTCAGATATAGCTGCAAGAAAACCAGTACAAACTTGCATAGAATTCTTCCTTTTCGGGTAGAAAAGCTCCATTCGAAACAGAATACCCAGTTTGGAACCTGCCTCAGATAGATTGGCAGAGCCAAAACTACAGGGTAAACTCAATCTGAGACTGGGAGAACGGACTTGCCATTGCTGTATAGCCATAGCGCCTCGGCGTGCCAAAGTCTCTCTTTCCCCATTGTTAGATAGATATATATGAAGCCGAAAATTTAATACAAAAAGGTCAGCAGTCACATAGCAGAACAGCTTTCATTATGGAGGTATCAACTCAGGAAAATGATGTTCATGGTAAGAAGAAAAAAGATCACATTATAGCTTCAAAGTAATCACGTATTCACATTGCTTTAAAGGACTCCATTTCAACATGCTTCATTCTTCAGTTCAACCGCACATACCACATAGCAGTTCATCCTTCCACAGTCAAACATCAGCAATTCACATTCAGAAACTAGAGTACCATGTACGTTTAAAACCCTTCACTGGCCATGTATATTCAACCACCCATCCTATCATTTCCTTTTTTTCGAAATTTGCAATAACTAATAAAACCACAAACTTGTAAAAAGATGCATCTATGAGGAGCCATTCAAGGACCTCCATTCAGGAAGTTTTTCACACATCCTCTTTAGATTTAAGTCTGAATTTTTTTTCCCTAGAATAACATTAAACTAACATATAGAATTACTACAATCATAATGATACCTGATAAAAATGCTCATGACTTTACTGCTTCAAGTACCAACACATTCCCATCCAGCTAAAGAGAAGTGCACGAAGCTCTCTGACTGATTTTTTTTAAGGAACAAACAAATAATCTACAAGTTCTCACAGAAACTTCAGGATTACAAAGCACTCATACAATCCCAACAGGTCATACCCATGCTGCATATTACTTATTGATTTTCTTTGTAATTTATTATTTTAAAATCTCTTCCCATTATCTATGAGACTTGGAGGTAACGGAATCGAAGAGTTTTTTCCAGCAAATGAAGGCTGATATTCCTGCTACTGCTCGTCAGCTGATCTTACAACAAATATGACCAAGCAAAGATGGTCAACCTCAACTGAAGCTTAAACTTGACTCCTGCATACTTGCTACAACACTGCAATTGTAGGACTTTTGTAACTAGCTTTTGTTTCTCTATCTTTAAGAGATTCTGTGATAGATAGCTGGCTTATCCTTAAGTGGCGATTAATGTTCAGCGCCTGATGCAAATGATTTTCAGTGAATGAAAAATTACCTTTCAAAAAAGTCACTTCTTTATATATTCTAAAATGTGAATAGATTTTATTGAAGATTAAAAATAATTTGATATCAACTGATAATTACTCCAGTAAACAAAGAACACAGCAAACAAAGTAAATAAAGGAAGAGAGAAATAGGGATGCACAGGAAAAGGAAGAGATGGTAGAGGGAATGGTGGAGGAGAAAGTAAGAGGGAGAAGGGGGAGTGATGAATGAGTGGTTATACATGTCAAAGTTACTACCATATCCCTGTTCCAGTCTCAATCTAAGAGCCATTAAAAAATTAAGTTTTTATATATGATAGGTAAAATGGGAAATTGAAAATAGGATCAAAAAGAGAAAACCTTACAGCATATTAGCAAAACTGGTTATAAATCATGAGTAAATCTTAACTGGAACATGAATATCCATAAAAAATTAATAGGCTGGCCTTCGATCCCTCAGGAAAGGGAAGGAACCCATGCCTTAGACCATTTCGTCAGCATGTTAATACTGGCTGCTACGCTCTAGGTGATTATGGACAATATGAGACATGGTGATGCTACTGCAACGTAAATATAGTTTAGGCTTATAACAAAATGTAAATATATATTAGAACTGCCTAAGCGAAATGCCACCTGTCGATCTAGTCCCTCCAACTTCACAAACCTCTAGTGCCTTAATATCTTGGTCTCCCAAAGTCTTAAATGTGTTGAAGACATGAAGTGAACAAGTGCAGCAAAATTTGTTCAGAAGTTACAGAAAAAAACTTAATGGCAGAACAAATACTGTACACAAGGCTACACACAAAATTTGTTCTATATTTAGACGACTCTATAGTAGAGGGTATCGGGTATCCATGTGGTCTATAGACATAAATCGTCGAAACACTGCATGACTAACAGTACTACCAGGATTGCGTATCATTATGCGGAAACATTAACTAATCAACGGATAATAAACCAACTTTGATGTAGTACCTCTAAGCCTGAAGGGACAACTAGGGGAAGTTTATATTCCTGAGAGTTGCAGGTAACCTCCTCAACCTGCTTGCTTGGATACTGCAGTGACAGGTTCAGACAGATGTCAAAATAATTGACTGGAATTGTCAAATATGAATTACTTCTTTAAAAAAGGATAGAGTTAGTCCTTTTCCTTTTTTGACAAACATGATTAAATTATTTCAGTAAATACGACATATTCCCATCCTTTTATGCGCTAACATCTTAGAAGATCCTAAGATGGAGCGAAACAAATAGCAGTGTGATCAATTGCTCGTAATAAACATTATTTTACAATTTTCCTACGAACCGTACACTCGCAGAGCAAATTCTGGACATGAGAGAGAAACAAATTAATAAATGAGGTCCTCGATATTGCCAGAAGCACCTTGTGTTTACTCAAACAAGACATCTACCAGAATGACTCGATAATGCTTTACTGAGTGTGTACTTTGAAATAGGAAGGACATAGACCAGAAATTCATTACAGGAGGGAACATTTTCAAATAAATGATGGCTCAGCGGGCATCTCAGACAACATAAAGAGAAAACATAGACAGCATTTGCTTCTTTAGGTTTTTCACATACTCTATCAAGAAGATAGTTTCCAGTCTAAAGAGTATTCTGATCAAACGAGGATAGATGGGGCATTAGTGTTTACGCATCCAGCACTAGTAACTCCACATATACTATTGTGAGCAAAATGCTTAGATAGTCACTTCTTCAGAACAGACCCACTGTTAATTCACATTGGACATGTACCAAATTAAAAGAAATATAAACCTCATCCCAGAAACAGAAATTGGTAAATTACCTTTCATTTGTATGGTACTGTCATTTTCTTTGTCACTGTAAAGACGCGAGACTGCCTCCACTTCATACCATTACCACCAGCTATTGCAAACACAGTGCTAACATTAAAAAAAGGGAAAGGTGGTTGGAAAATATGAAACCTGTCTAATAGTCATTCGAACTTAAAAATGAAGATCAAGAGTACAGTTAACCATATATTACACGCACAAGTTCCAACTCCAACGTCCATCTCTTTCAAAAGTTTGAAAAAAAGTCGTGTCACACCTTATGATGCAATCAGTGCCCACAGGTGCATTTCTATGTGACCAAAGCTTGTGATCAGATTAACCTGGAACAGTTCTTGTTGATTTGTGGAGCCAAATATAAATTTGCCCAACCAAATCATCAATGCCTGCTAAAGAAACAACCGAGATTGATCCTCCAACAAATGATGTCCCAACTTCCGTTCAACAGACATCTCTCACCTCAACCTTGCGCATCTGTAAATTCCATGGAAGCTGGGTGATTACAAGCTATCAATTCTTCTAGCCAAACACACCACCTCCTCCTTGCAGCTCCTTCTTCCGCAGCTCCTCTAAAGGATCTGGACTCTTCATTACCCTCCGCATACGCCTAACACCAAAAAAGAAATAATGCCAAGCTGGTAAACAATGATAATTGGCCCTTATCGTGGGGCAGAAAACTTTCAACAAAAACAATTTTCGCTCACGAGACCAAAATACCTGTCCTGAGCATGTTGAGCAGGGAATGTAGGCATGAAATCTTTTGATTTGGGAAGAGGAACTTCTTGGAACCATTCATGATTAAGAGCAGCCTCCGCTGTTATCCTCTGAGGATGTAGAGATGAAGTCGTAAGTTATTGAGCAGGACAAACCACATAATGCTCCAGCATGCATTTGACTTACCTTCGAAGGGTCATAAGTTAAAAGTTTGTTCAGCAAGTCAAATCCAGAATCAGAGAGAACTGGAGATCCAGTGAATGATGTGGGTGGAAATTTCTTACGCAACAAGTTAAACCTGAAAAGGGAAAGAAATTCTAGTCAAACAAAAACATGAATGCTACACTAAGAACTGGAATTGTCACCACGAAAGCCAGAAACCCAGACCAGAATCACCCAAAGCTGGAAGCCTGGGAAAACAGTATCAAAGATGAGAAAAAATTAAATGAATGCCCACTAAATTAGCCAATCAGTTAATTGAAGAATTAGATACTTACTGGTGCTTCACAAAGTTGACCTTGACACCGGGCAGCCCAGAAAAGCCAGGCCAAATAGTCTCATTTGGAGTGCCAAGAGTTCTGAATATCTGCAAAATTAAATACAGGTACATTAAAAACAGAGACACATAATTAGTGTTTTAGGAAAGAGGATGGGAGGGGGCACATCAAAGTACCTTGTCAAGCTGATCAAATTCAGTTTTCCCATTAAAAAGTGGTTCCCTTGATAAAAGTTCAGCCATAATACAGCCAAGAGACCACATGTCAATAGCTGTTGAGTACTCTTTTGCCCCCAAGAGAAGTTCAGGAGCCCTTCAGAAAATACAGGAGAATATGAGCTAGGGTACGTCATTAACAAGCCCAGGAAATAGTGATGAATCAACTCAAACCACTAAAAACAGCAAAAAATTGATGTGAATTTCCCATGAGGTCAATGACTTCAAGCAAGAATAAGCAGCTGCAATTAGAGTAAATAGAAAAGGCTCCAATGCTATATTTACCCAAGTCAAGAATACTTTTAGGTACCCTAAGAATAGATCATAAGGATGTAAATTATAATATATGAGATTGAGCAAGGACAAGACAAGAATTACACAGAGAGTAGTATCTAACAAAAATCAGAAACGTAAAAAAAATCTCAAAGAAATTAATGACATTATGCAGCTTGCCAAAAACAAATGCTTTAACATGCAGAAGTCAATATGAGGAAACCAGCGATGGAAGTAGGAAATATATTCAACCAAACAGCGTGAAAGAAAAAAGGAAAAGGGAACAAGTAATGGAGTTTCCGGCAGAAGATCAACCAAGAGAAAATTAACCAATTAGAGGGGGAACATCAAAGAACAGAAACAATACCTGTACCAAAGTGTCACCACCAAGTGAGTATAGGGCTTCAGCGGACTCCCATATTGCCGAGCCAGTCCAAAGTCACAGATTTTCAACTCACCACGATTATTCAAAAGCAAATTTGATGTTTTTAAGTCTCGATGAAGCACCCAGTTGTCATGAAGATACTTTATGCCCTCCAACAGCTGTAGCATGAGGCATTTAACTTCACTCTGACTGAATGGCTGCTTCATAGTCTCCATCAACCCTTTGAGGTCATGTTCCATATATTCCATCACCATGAAAATACTATCAAGATTGCTTCCAACCACCACTTCCTTTACATCTACAATTGAAGGGTGATGGAAGGAAAGAAGGATGTTTATTTCTCTTAGAGAAGTCAAGGGGAAGCCTTCCCTTTCCTTTTCCATCTTCACTTTTTTAAGTGCTACCACTTCACCTGTCTTTTTATCCCTGGCTCTATACACTACACCATAAGTACCTTCATCTATTTTGTTGAGTCTCTCAAACTCATCGACACTTCTACATCCCTGAAGCATATTTACACTTCTCTGTGGTGGACCAGCTGGTTCTGGTATCCCATGAGAGTCATCATCACCCTCGGATTCCGTATCACTCAAGCTTTCCGCTGTGGCATCGTTGTCATGATCCTCGTTGACGTCTGTATTTACCTTCCTATCTGAATCATGGCCAGAATGATGATCATCACTAGAAGAACCAACACGAAAGACTCTTTCATTAGAATCAGATGTCCTCCCCATAGCTACTTGTGGGCTATCTTTCTTGAGCTCCCCAAGCTCTGGAGTGACCGACTTCCCATGCCTCTTTCTGGTCCCTAATCGATCAGGAAGGGATGCCTTCTTTCGTCTTTTAGGTGATTCCTCGTCCTCTATAATTTCCCCTTCATCAACTGGGGAACCATTACCAGCTGCCCATCTAGAAGATGATATATTACGAGTTGATATATAATCTTCGTCTTCTAACTGCTCTGCATCCTGACTGTTACCCCAATGACCCTTATCTAAAGGTGAGGTGAGCATACTAGATAATCCAACTGGGGACTCTGACCCTGCTTTGCCACCTAGATCAGCACTAGCAGGTACACCCCCATTATCAGGCAAAGGAAACTGCAGGGAACGGACTTCTTCAGCTCTGACAGAAGATACCTCAAGAGCGCCATCATGATTAGTAGACGGCCGCTTATCTTTAGGGGGAGGTGGAGGAGGAGGCAGGTTTGCAACTCTGCTCAGAGCCCTTTTTCTCGAAGAGTTAAGGCCTTCATCGTCATCCCTATCCCACACTATAGGGGAGAACTTCCTTTTTTTCTCCACCACCGGGGAAAGGGTTCCATTCTCTGCAACAGTTCTCGAAGCTTCACTATCTTTGACATGCGACTCCGACTCAGTGGCCTCCTCAGAACCACTTTCACTCGATAACTCACCTGGCTCTTTCTCCACTGTCCTACCTGATATCACAGGTTGCCTAGACCGATGAGTGGCAGCACCTTCTTTGTCCCCACCGGTACTTGAATCACTTCTGATGGAAGATGACCTGTATACACCATTTTCCACTTCCCTCTCCTTAACATCCTTCTGCCTAACCCTGGCCCTGTCTCTAGCTCTAACATCATGAGTTCGCTCCTTTCCACCAACACGGTTATCCCTCCTAAGCCGCTCATTATCCTTGGTGTTGCCAAGGTCCCTTCTTGAAGCAATTATATTGGATTCACGGTCCCTAAATTCATTATCACGATAGCCCCCGTGTCTCCCAGCAGCCATTTATGAACTTAACAATAAAGAACTCCGAAAACACTAAATCCTAACTCAATTCCAACCCAGAAAGAAGTCAAAAACTCAAAATCAAGAGCAAATTTTGCAGATTTGACTTTTTTATTGAGACATGCACTTCTCAAAATTAATCTGGAAACCCGATGAGGGTAAAAGGAAAATTATAGACGATGCTCAAACAATTCAGGGGCAAGAATGGAATATAAGTTCCCTAATCGGCACTATGAACTCCGTTATCCTCTCAGGGAACTCATCAGAGGAGACCGAGAGCGAAACCCTGAAAATCCAAGTCGGCAGAACGACGGGGCGAACCCTAAAACGTGAGATAGGTTGCGAGCAATTCTCGATCTCTGGAAGGGAGTGAGAGGAGAAGAGGCGCTTACCGATGATGGGGAGGGGGGTTCGGGAGGACAGAGAAAAAGGGCGGCGACCGCTGCTTCGAGATCGCGAGGAAGAGAGAGGATACCCTCAATCTGTCGAGGATAGCAAGCGTAGAACAGTGATTATGGGTCCTTTAATGGGCTGTTCCGTCCCCGCAGGAGATTTTGATGATTGAATACTAGAGGATTGAATACTATATGTCCATCGTATTACGCACGTAATTATGCATCATATAATTTATTATAAATTCTTAGTTTTGATAATTATAAATATTAGGGATAACTCATACTATATAAGAAATTATTAATTATATATTAAATAAAAATTTAAGATGGTCAAAAAAATAATATAATGATTAAAGTAATAAAATTTAATATTAGAATATATGAAAAATAAGTAGTTCAAATCAAATAAAAATGAAATACAACGGATAATTATGAGAACTTCTGATGAATAAAGTAGATTTTTTATAGAAATTGCTAACGTTACAAGAAGTCGGAGGATTTTAAAAACATGAACATGGATTGTATAGTTAAGAGAATTGTATGAAACATTTGGGAGAATTGTGAAAATATTTCAAAAAATTGATAAATTTTTGAAATTAAAATTATAAATATTGAGTGATATAGAGTGAGAATGGAGAATTTGAGCAGTTAATAAAAAATTTTTACTGTAAAATTACAGATACAGAGTGAGGAAGATGACTGAAATTACTAGTTTACCAATAATTTAGAGAATTTTATAAAGTATATAATATTTAAATTAGACTAAGGATAAATATGAAAAATAAAAAAGATTTCAAATTTCTCACAGATTTGTACATAATAAATGAATATTATTTTTCTAAATAATTAATCTTTGAAGAGTATATAATAAGTAAATAAATAAAATATATAATTGGAAATATAAAATAAGAAAATATTTATTTGGTAGTTATGAGTGATTTCACCACTCCAATCCCATTTGTCTTTTTTATTGGTTTAAAATATTGTCAAGGGTATTTTGAAAAATTCAATAGTAAGATAAACTAACCTCGCTCCTCACATATACTAATAGAAAATCTCTATTATTATATTGAAGAGGTGAGCAGTTTTCGTCTCATTTTACGAGGTCAAAATTGCCCTCCTATCTAATTTACTCTATAATAAACATCTAAGGGCTATACGGTCATTTTAGCCAATGCAGTTAAGTTTAACTTCCTTCCCCACGTTCCATCTCTCGCGCTCCTCCTTTTGTGGGTGTAACTCCTGCACTCCATCTTCTCAAATATCCTCTCGCTTTTGCTCATCAGTTTTCGTCGATTCGTCCCCCTTCCTTCCATTCAGTTTCCATTCATCATGCTATTTAAAACTGTCCCCATCCAAAATATCTGCTGTTTAAAACTGCCCCCATTGCCCCCCGTCAAATAACTGCCCCTCACGTCTACTGTTGTTCAAACTGCCCTCTCCCCCAGCCATGAAATCTTGGCTGTTGAAATCGCCCACTCTCCCGTCAAATCTCCATTATTAGACCAAGATATTATTGTTTCTAAAATTGCTTCCATGCCATTTTTGCTGTTTCTTTGTCTTCACGTCCTCTCCCTTCAGTTCAAAACAAAATATCAATGATGAAGTTTTGCAGTTTCTCCATCTTCATGTTCATATTTCCGCTATACAGATTCTAAAAAGGTTTAGTTGGTAAATCAAACCTAACTTGGTAATGAGGTGAGTATATTTTTATTTCCATCATTATTTTTAGCAATTTCTCCATCTTCATGTTCATATTTCTGCTCCATTCAATTGGCGATCCATCTTCATGTTTATTTTCCGCTCCATTCAAACAGTGATTAAATGATGCAGATTTGAAAATGTTAAATCGGCTATTCAAATCTACGCTGCTGACTAGGTGAGTAGCATATTTCTGTTTTAATGATTTTTTTTTTCAATTCCTCCGTCTTCATCTCCTTCCATTCGTAATAAATAATGCAAATTCGCAAATGATTAAAGTATAAGGTAGTATATTTCTATTTTTTTATGGTTATTAGAGAAGATATATGTATTATTTTTCTGTTTGCCGGTTCTTCCTTTGGCAAGAAGAAAATCTTCAAAACATCGGAGTATAGAAACTCTCTTAATTGGAAGTCTAGGTAAATACCGATTATGATACAATGGGATAAGATCTGGGAATTGATCGAACTAGAACTGGGATAAGATCATTTTAATTTCTTCATGCAATACCAATATGACATAAAATCAGTTATAATGACCTTTACAAACTGAGGTACTATAATTCATTTAAACCCTTTCTCTTTTTCAAATAAGTCACTGTTTTAAATTTTCCATTTTTATATGCTCGCGCAACAATTAATTGACCGTTGAAATTCGTCCATGATAGGTTTGTGTAGAACAGCATCATACGCGTATCAGCAACAACAACTTCATATACCGAGGAGAATCTTCGTAGAGGTAATCTTTTTATACTAACTCATGATATTTCATTATGGGAATAATTAATTTGTAAGGCCTAAGAATGATTTTACAAAGTGTTATTTTCATATCATACCTATGTGGAAAAGAGCATCTCGATCAACATTTTAATGCAATTTTGACTTCCATTCTGCACAGATTTCACGCAGCATCATTACGATAACCAACTTCATCAAGATAATTTTTTTCCTGTTAATATCTTTTCCTTAAATGATCTTACTATTGATGTAATTTGGTTTGTGAATGTTCATCAATGATCTGACTATTGTTGCTTTTTCCTTTTTGGGGAAAGGAGCACGCAACACGATGGCAATTGTAAATAGTAATTTTAGCGAATAAATTAATGTCTTGAGTGGCTAATTAATCGCTCAATAAATGATTGGTGATTTTTGGCCTTCCGTGATATAACCAAGAGAAATCACACACTAAATGTATGATATTCAAGCTATCTAGTAGGGGTGTGCAACCGAACCGGTTCGGGGAGAACTGAACCGGAACCGAACTGGTTCGAACCGGTTCTCCCCGAACCGGTTCTATTTTGGTGCGGTTTTTTAGACTAAAAGCGGTTCAATTAATTTCTAAGTGTAATTGATACGGTTAACCGGTTCGAACTGAACCGAACTGGTTTTACTTTAAAACTCATTCGGTTCAGTTCAAAACCGGTTCGAATCGAATTGAACCCTTTTAAAACCAATTCAATTCAGTTCAAACCGGTTTTGAACCGAACCGAACCGTTTTAAAACCAATTCAGTTCGGTTCGATCGATTTTGAACCGAACCGAACCGTTTTAAAACCAGTTCGGTTCGAACTGGTTAACCGAATTGGTTTAAAACAATGCGGTTTTTTCAACATAAACTGGTTCGGTTCTTTACTTAGTGTGCCGAACCGAACCGAACTGGTTCTTTGGTTCGGTTCGGTTCGAAACCGGTTCGGGGCCGAACCGGTTTTCTGCACACCCCTACTATCTAGGAAAATTGTAACAAATTAGCAAAACTGAATTTATTAATAACTTTTAGCTAAATAGTAAAATAAGAGTATAATAATAAAATTTTAATAACTTTTAATAAAGTTGGTGATTTGAGTTATAATTTACCATAACAATTATAACTTACTATTCTATATTTACTGCTAGCGGGCAGGTCTGATTTAAATTGAATTAATAAGATCTGTCAAAATTCTAAATAGCCGTAGTAGAAACTGAAAAAGAATAAATTACTACTATTATTAAGACGGTGATGAAAAGCGAGGATCACAAGAGTATGGATAATTCATTGACAAAGATAGGTGTTATTATTTCATGTTGAGAATGATTTATGGGATTTCCTATTGTCTGTTGTTTTTTTCCTTCTACTTCCGGGTTGCCGCTGAAGAAATTATATGCATTAACAAGAGAAAAAACAGTAAAGAAATGAAAAAGCGAAGTGCAAGAGGCGACCAGATCCATCCGGTGGAGGCGACGATGGTCATAAGAACCTTGCCAGCAACAATGACGTACAACTCGCGGACGGTTCACCACATAACTAATGCTTGGTTATAGCTTCCCCGCTGGACCTACATGCTTTTGCAATCACTTAAAAAGCGAATTAAACTATGATACCTTAACTGACCATTATGAATCATATAAACTATCGTTACGTTATTTTCTGGTAACATCAGAACCATGGGATTATAGTCCACATGAAAAGGAAAATAAAAAATTCCTACCTCATGTTACTCAAATTACAATTTTATCCCGCGACCTAATTCAACTACCTTTTCAAACCTTGAGCCCTTAATTGCAATGAAAAAGAAAAATGAAGTAACTGTTAAGGCTGGTGGACGCACCGAATTGCAAGGTTATTAACTCGATACCATGTGTAGCCAATTACATTACTACTATTTCTGCGATTTATGTTCACTCTTCCTAATAACTTCTTGTTTCTATTCTTTGGAATAATATATTTCACTCCTTTGCATTTATACAACATTCACATGTTAAATCTTATTCTAGGAAAATGGAGACTTCATCAAATATAACATCTGAATCGGGGTTGCACATTCGTGAATCTCAAAGAGCGCATTGGCATGAAAGAGATAGACGAAGATGCCACTCCATGAGTACTGAACGTAGAGAAGCTGTTCTTGCCAGACGCCGCATGAACTATCATGCAAGGAATGCCTTGACTCCAGTTCGGCAATCGTACAATCCATTACATCAAACTGTGCAACAAAGTTGGCACCTCACACATGTTCGAAGAATGGCACGATCACTAAATCAAGCACAATCTGCAGGAATTCGTGATTATGGTACGTCAACATTACATTTTTTAAATCTTTTCATGCAATTATGTGGTTAAACTATAGCGAATAAATTTCAAAATTAAATTGGATTAATAAATTTTTTAAAATAAGAATAAGGGTAATATTGAATTATCTCTATTTGATATTATAACACTTTGTGATTAGTCAATTAAATAATTAGAATTTTTAGATGGTATGCTTTTAAAGATACCTTATGAACTTACAATGAATTCATGTATGACATTAAAATTGTTAAGGAGATCCGTCATCAAGAGATCAGTCATCAAATAGAAGAGGAAACCACAATATTGCCCTAGATTACCAGGAGGAGACCAATGCCCAACAATTCAATTTGCCTTCCTGAAGAACATGTAGTCACTGTCACGCTCGACTTTTTCATCATGAAACCTCATATCAATGCTGCTTAAATGGTCGAATAGTGCTATCTTCAATTCCGTCCCCACCTGAAATGCTCGAACTGTTTGATTCTCAAACCCCAGAAAGCCGTCAATTTAGACAAAATATAAGGTCTTACAACCATATATTTTCCTTCACATCAATGGGAGTGCATGTTGATGAAGGTGTGCTTATGGGAGGTCGTGGAATATACACATTTCAAGCACAAGGTTCAATATATCGTATAAGTGGAGATTTGTTCCCTTCATCGGGTGAAAGACCTAGGTTTCTTCAAACTTGGATATATGACACAGAGCATGAGTTACAAAATCGTTTGGCAGAGATTAACACTTTAAATGAAGACTTGATTGCAAAGATCACAAGTATCTTAAATAAGTGCAACCCTTTTGTCCACCAATTTCGACATTTAGCAAGAAGAGACGATGTGCGACAATGTTGCCTCATTTTGAGAGAGCAGCCAGCTAATCTCCCACAGTATGCACTACTAACAGCTTCACAAGTTGCTGTAATTGTTATTGGTGGGGAGGAAGCTGGCCAACTAAGGGGAAGAGATATTGTGGTAGAAGCGAGATCAGGAAATTTGAGCATAATTTAGGATACTACGGGGTATTATGACCCCTTACAATACCCCCTACTACTACCATATGGCACATATGGATGGGATGTCAACACTCGCAGCCATAATGGAAGGAAAGTTACGTGTCGTGACTTCTATACCTACATTTTACTGGCAACTCTATTTTCTAAGAATAATTTCATTTCTATTACATGAATAGTTAAACAAATTAGTTAACTTTTGTCACAGATCCGAGAAAATCAACAATCACTTTTGCATAGAGGTGGTCGACTATTCCAACAATATTTGGTTGACAATTATGTCAAGATTGAGGCGCAAAAGTTGAAATGGGTTCGTTTTAATCAAAATACAATTCGTGCTGAATTGTACCAGGGTCTGCAAGACTCGCTTAATGCCGGAGAAAATGATGCAGGTTAGTAATTAAGTTCTGCATAATAACAACATGAACAACGTAAACATGTATAACATGTCTTTTTCTCATTATGTCATAGGAAATATTGGAAGGAGAGTTGTCTTACCATCATCTATCGTTGGTAGTCCTCGAGATATGCACCAACGATTTCAAGATACTATGGCATTAGTAAGAGAATTTGGAAAGCCTGACTTATTTTTGACAATGACATGCAACCCTTCATGGAGTGAAATTCAAACAGAGTTATTCCCTGGTCAATCAGTCCAAGATCGGCCCGATTTGCTTTCTAGGATCTTCCATTCACGATTTGAAGAATTTAAGCATGATATAATTGGAAAAGGAGTCCTAGGTAAGGTGTTAGTATACTCCTATGTAATTGAGTTTCAAAAGAGAAGCTTACCTCATGCACATATGCTGCTTATGTTAGAGCAAGATGACAAATTATCCCCTCTAGATGATTATGACCGAGTTGTGAGAGTGGAAATTCCCCATCAACATTTGGAGCCACAACTTCATTCTATGGTGCTTAAGCATATGATTCATGGACCATGTGGTGGATACAATGGTGCTGCACCTTGCATGAAAGATGGGAGTTGTAAATGTCGCTTTCCCAAACCATTCTCCGAATATACAATGCAAGGAAATGATTCATATCCCATTTACAAAAGACGAGACACTGGATTAGTGCCACTTCTCAATTCTCCCAACGTGATGGTCGATAATAGTTGGGTCATCCCTTATAATCCTTGGCTATTGTTGAGGTACAATTGTCACATAAATGTTGAGATTTGTGCGAGTATTAAAAGTGTGAAGTACCTTTACATATATATCCACAAACGTCCTGATAGGGTTTCTGTTGATGTGCATATTGAATTAAACAATGATGAGATTCAACAATTTTTAGATGCGCGATGGGTGTGTGCTCCCGAAGCAATTTGGCGACTATTGAAATTTTCAATATATAAGATGTACCCTTCAGTAGTACGGTTACAAGTGCATCTACCAAATATGCAGGCAGTTCGCTACTCTAGGGCTCAAACAGTTGAATCAGTCATTGGCGATGAAAGAAACTCAAGGACAATGCTAACTGAGTTCTTCCAAGTTAGTGCTATTGATTCAGAAGCACAAAATTATTTATACATAGAATTTCCTCAGTATTATAGATGGCTTGCTGCAGAAAGAAGATGGCAAAGGAGGATAAGTAGACATAAGGTTATTGGTAGGGTATACACTGTCTCACCTTCTGATGAGGAAAGATTCTACTTGCGCATACTTTTAAATCATGTCAAGGGTCCATCATCATTCGAGGACTTACGTACCCATGACAATATTATTCACCTGACATTCAAGCAATCAGCTGTTAGTAGAGGATTGATTGAGCGTGACAATAGCATTAAGCAATGCTTGCAAGAAGCTGTAACTTTTCAGATGCCTTCAGTTCTTCGAAGGTTATTCGTTACTATTTGGTGTTGTCAACCTATTGATGTCAAATTACTATAGAATGAATTCAGTGGTTACATGACTGAAGATTACACCAGTACATCCCTAGCAAATACTTCTGTTCTTATCGGGATGTTGCTCAATGACTTCAACAAGTTGTTGCAACAATATGGGAAAACTGTTGGAGACTTTGATTTACCATCCCTTCATGATTATTTTCAGGACAACTCATACTTGCCACGCATTATAGAGGACAAATTGTCAGTTCCCATATGTGAAAATGATCTTAACTATGTGCAAAACTTAAATGAAGATCAGCAATATGCATTTGCGACGATCATGAATGTTATTGAACGTAATGATGGAGCAATTTTCTTCATTGATGGTCCCGGTGGAACAGGGAAAACATATTTATATCGTGCTATCTTAGCATTCCTTAGAAAAAGGGGACACATAGTATTAGCAAATGTTACCTCAGGAATTGCAGCAACATTATTACCTGGAGGAAGAATAGCGCATTCGAGATTTAAGTTGCCATTGAATCTAGAGGCTTCATCGATCTGTCATATTGATAAACAATTAGATTTGGCAAAGTTATTAAGGAGAGCTACTGTTATACTATGGGAAGAGGCATCAATGGCTCATCGATACACTATTGAAGCTTTGGATCGAACTTTGCGTGATATAACAGACTTGGATACACCATTTGGTGGAAAGTTGCTAATTTTAGGTGGTGATTTTCGCCAAATACTCCCTGTTGTACCAAATGGAACGCAACAAGAAACAGTAAGTGCATGTCTTCTTAAGTCTCCGCTATGGCAACATGTGCACATTATTCGACTAAAACAAAATATGAGGTCACGATTGGATAATGCATTCTCTGAGTATCTGCTGCATGTTGGAGAAGGGCTTGAAACATCAAATGTTGAAAATTTTATTCAGATCCCACCAATCATGGCTATCCCATGGGAAGGCAAGCACTCAATTGATACGCTTATTCAACATACTTTCCCATGCATTGGACTCGAGGGAAACAACTCTTCCATTTACGAGAACAGTGCTATATTGGCACCAACAAATGTCTAAAAAGGTTTAGTTGGTAAATCAAGCCTAACTTGGTAATGAGGTGAGTATATTTTTATTTCCATCATTATTTTTAGCAATTTCTCCATCTTCATGTTCATATTTCCGCTCCATTCAATCAGCGATCCATCTTCATGTTTTTAGCTTTTTTTAGCTTTACTCCTAGGTTTTCTTTGAAATTTAGCTTTTTTTTTTTAAATGTTGGGCATTCATGCACCGTTAATTATTATTTAATTTAATTTGTTTATATTTGCAAACAGGAGGATCATGAGGGGACACATTTGCAAACCATCTTCCTACCAGTATTGTAATTAAAGAATGAAAACTCTAATACTTTATCATAGCTTAACAGTACTTAATGTTATATTTTTCATTACCCCATAATTCCATTCCTATTTGATGTCTCATTTAAACCTTTAAAAGTTTCCTTTTATCTCCTGGACATACTGTATAGAACAGATCGAGGAAGCATTTTAAAGTATATTCAAGTATACTCGGTTGGTTATGTCATTAAATTCACGGGTAATGCCAAGGTTATTGTTCACTTCGTGTTTGATGGTGCTCACCGTGCATAGCACGGGTCGGGTGACTAGTTATATTGAAGAGGTGAGCAGTTTTCGTCTCATTTTATTTTACGAGGTCAAAATTGCCCTCCTATCTAATTTACTCTATAATAAACATCTAAGGGCTATACGGTCATTTTAGCCAATGCAATTAAGTTTAACTTCCTTCCCCACGTTCCATCTCTCGCGCTCCTCCTTTTGTGGGTGTAACTCCTGCACTCCATCTTCTCAAATATCCTCTCCCTTTTGCTCTATCAGTTTTCGTCGATTCGTCCCCCTTCCTTCCATTCAGTTTCCATTCATCATGCTGTTTAAAACTGTCCCCGTCCAAAATATCTGCTGTTTAAAACTGCCCCCATTGCCCCCGTAAAATAACTGCCCCCACGTCTACTGTTGTTCAAATTGCCCTCTCCCCCAGCCATGAAATCTTGGTTGTTGAAACCGCCC
Source organism: Lagerstroemia speciosa (assembly GCA_037672795.1). NCBI lineage: Eukaryota > Viridiplantae > Streptophyta > Magnoliopsida > Myrtales > Lythraceae > Lagerstroemia > Lagerstroemia speciosa. Next base: position 8,564,070 of record CM075305.1, read on the forward strand.
ACTGTCCCGTGAAATCTCCATTATTAGACCAAGATATTACTGTTTCTAAAATTGCTTCCATGCCATTTTTGCTGTTTCTTTGTCTTCACGTCCTCTCCCTTCAATTCAAAACAAAATATCAATGATGAAGTTTTGCAATTTCTCCATCTTCATGTTCATATTTCCGCTATACAGATTCTAAAAAGGTTTAGTTGGTAAATCAAGCCTAACTTGGTAATGAGGTGAGTATATTTTTATTTCCATTATTTTTTTTAGCAATTTCTCCATCTTCATGTTCATATTTCCGCTATGCAGATTCTAAAAAGGTTTAGTTGGTAAATCAAGCCTAACTTGGTAATGAGGTGAGTATATTTTTATTTCCATCATTATTTTTAGCAATTTCTCCATCTTCATGTTCATATTTCCGCTCCATTCAATCAGCGATCCATCTTCATGTTTATTTTCCGCTCCATTCAAACAGTGATTAAATGATGCAGATTTGAAAATGTTAAATCGGCTATTCAAATCTACGCTGCTGACTAGGTGAGTAGCATATTTCTGTTTTAATGATTTTTTTTTTCAATTCCTCCGTCTTCATCTCCTTCCATTCGTAATAAATAATGCAAATTCGCAAATGATTAAAGTATAAGGTAGTATATTTCTATTTTTTTTATGGTTATTAGAGAAGATATATGTATTATTTTTCTGTTTGCCGGTTCTTCCTTTGGCAAGAAGAAAATCTTCAAAACATCGGAGTATAGAAACTCTCTTACTTGGAAGTCTAGGTAAATACCGATTATGATACAATGGGCTAAGATCTGGGAATTGATCGAACTAGAACTCGGATAAGATCATTTTAATTTCTTCATGCAATACCAATATGACGTAAAATCAGTTATAATGACCTTTACAAATTAAGGCACTATAATTCATTTAAACCCCTTCTCTTTTTCAAATAAGTTACTGTTTTAAATTTTCCATTTTTATATGCTCACGCAACAATTAATTGACCGTTGAAATTCGTCCATGATAGGTTTGTGTAGAACAGCATCATACGCGTATCAGCAGCAACAACTTCATATACCGAGGAGAATCTTCGTAGAGGTAATCTTTTTATACTAACTCCTGATATTTCATTATGGGAATAATTAATTTGTAAGGCCTAAGAATGATTTTACAAAGTGTTATTTTCAGATCATACCTATGTGGAAAAGAGCATCTCGATCAACATTTTAGTACAGTTTTGACTTCCATTCTACACAGATTTCACGTAGCATCATTACGATAACCAACTTCATCAAGATAATTTTTTCCTGTTAATATCTTTTCCTTAAATGATCTTACTATTGATGTAATTTGGTTTGTGAATGTTCATCAATGATCTGACTATTGTTGCTTTTTCCTTTTTGGGGAAAGGAGCACGTAACACGATGGCAATTGTAAATAGTAATTTTAGCGAATAAATTAATGTCTTGAGTGGCTAATTATTCGCTTAATAAATGATTGGTGATTTTTGGCCTTCCGTGATAAAACCAAGAGAAATCACACACTGAATGTATGATATTCAAGCTATCTAGTAGGGGTGTGCAACCGAACCGGTTCGGGGAGAACTGAACCGGAACCGAACTGGTTCGAACCGGTTCTCCCCGAACCGGTTCTATTTTGGTGCGGTTTTTTAGACTAAAAGCGGTTCAATTAATTTCTAAGTGTAATTGATACGGTTAACCGGTTCGAACCGAACCGAACTGGTTTTACTTTAAAACTCATTCGGTTCAGTTCAAAACCGGTTCGAATCGAATTGAACCCTTTTAAAACCAATTCAATTCAGTTCAAACCGGTTTTGAACCGAACCGAACCGTTTTAAAACCAATTCAGTTCGGTTCGATCGATTTTGAACCGAACCGAACCGTTTTAAAACCAGTTCGGTTCGAACTGGTTAACCGAATTGGTTTAAAACAATGCGGTTTTTTCAACATAAACTGGTTCGGTTCTTTACTTAGTGTGCCGAACCGAACCGAACTGGTTCTTTGGTTCGGTTCGGTTCGGTTCGAAACCGGTTCGGGGCCAAACCGGTTTTCTGCACACCCCTACTATCTAGGAAAATTGTAACAAATTAGCAAAACTGAATTTATTAATAACTTTTAGCTAAATAGTAAAATAAGAGTATAATAATAAAATTTTAATAACTTTTAATAAAGTTGGTGATTTGAGTTATAATTTACCATAACAATTATAACTTACTATTCTATATTTACTGCTAGCGGGCAGGTCTGATTTAAATTGAATTAATAAGATCTGTCAAAATTCTAAATAGCCGTAGTAGAAACTGAAAAAGAATAAATTACTACTATTATTAAGACGGTGATGAAAAGCGAGGATCACAAGAGTATGGATAATTCATTGACAAAGATAGGTGTTATTATTTCATGTTGAGAATGATTTATGGGATTTCCTATTGTCTGTTGTTTTTTTCCTTCTACTTCCGGGTTGCCGCTGAAGAAATTATATGCATTAACAAGAGAAAAAACAGTAAAGAAATGAAAAAGCGAAGTGCAAGAGGCGACCAGATCCATCCGGTGGAGGCGACGATGGTCATAAGAACCTTGCCAGCAACAATGACGTACAACTCGCGGACGGTTCACCACATAACTAATGCTTGGTTATAGCTTCCCCGCTGGACCTACATGCTTTTGCAATCACTTAAAAAGCGAATTAAACTATGATACCTTAACTGACCATTATGAATCATATAAACTATCGTTACGTTATTTTCTGGTAACATCAGAACCATGGGATTAATAGTCCACATGAAAAGGAAAATAAAAAATTCCTACCTCATGTTACTCAAATTACAATTTTATCCCGCGACCTAATTCAACTACCTTTTCAAACCTTGAGCCCTTAATTGCAATGAAAAAGAAAAATGAAGTAACTGTTAAGGCTGGTGGACGCACCGAATTGCAAGGTTATTAACTCGATACCATGTATAGCCAATTACATTACTACTATTTCTACAATTTATGTTCACTCTTCCTAATAACTTCCTGTTTCTATTCTTTGGAATAATATATTTCACTCCTTTGCATTTATACAACATTCACATGTTAAATCTTATTCTAGGAAAATGGAGACTTCATCAAATATAACATCTGAATCGGGGTTGCACATTCGTGAATCTCAAAGAGCGCATTGGCATGAAAGAGATAGACGAAGACGCCACTCCATGAGTACTGAACGTAGAGAAGCTGTTCTTGCCAGACGCCGCATGAACTATCATGCAAGGAATGCCTTGACTCCAGTTCGGCAATCGTACAGTCCATTACATCAAACTGTGCAACAAAGTTGTCACCTCACACATGTTCGAAGAATGGCACGATCACTAAATCAAGCACAATCTACAGGAATTCATGATTATGGTACGTCAACATTACATTTTTTAAATATTTTCATGCAATTATGTGGTTAAACTATAGCGAATAAATTTCAAAATTAAGTTGGATTAATAAATTTTTTAAAATAAGAATAAGGGTAATATTGAATTATCTCTATTTGATATTATAACACTTTGTGATTAGTCAATTAAATAATTAGAATTTTTAGATGGTATGCTTTTAAAGATACCTTATGAACTCACAATGAATTCATGTATGACATTAAAATTGTTAAGGAGATCCGTCATCAAGAGATCAGTCATCAAACAGAAGAGGAAACCACAATATTGCCCGAGATTACCAGGAGGAGACCAATGCCCAACAATTCAATTTGCCTTCCCAAAGAACATGTATTCATTGTCACGCTCGACTTTTTCATCACGAAACCTCATATCAATGCTGCTTAAATGGTCGAATAGTGCTATCTTCAATTCTATCCCCACCTGAAATGCTCGAACTGTTTGATTCTCAAACCCCAGAAAGCCATCAATTTAGACAAAATATAAGGTCTTACAACCATATATTTTCCTTCACATCAATGGGAGTGCATGTTGATGAAGGTGTGCTTATGGGAGGTCGTGGAATATACACATTTTAAGCACAAGGTTCAATATATCATAGAAGTGGAGATTTGTTCCCTTCATCAGGTGAAAGACCTAGGTTTCTTCAAACTTGGATATATGACACAGAGCATGAGTTACAAAACCGTTTGGCAAAGATTAGCACTTTAAATGAAGACTTGATTGCAAAGATCACAAGTATCTTAAATCAGTGCAACCCTTTTGTCCACCAATTTCAACATTTAGCAAGAAGAGACGATGTGCGACAATGTTGCCTCATTTTGAGAGAGCAGCCAGCTAATCTCCCACAATATGCACTACTAACAGCTTCACAAGTTGCTCTAATTGTTATTGGTGGGGAGGAAGCTGGCCAACTAAGGGGAAGAGATATTATGGTAGAAGCAAGATCAAGAAATTTGAGCATAATTCAGGATATTGCGGGGTATTATGACCCCTTACAATACCCCCTACTACTACCATATGGCACATATGGATGGGATGTCAACACTCGCAACCATAATGGAAGGAAAGTTACGTATCGTGACTTCTATGCCTACATTTTACAGGCAACTCTATTTTCTAAGAATAATTTCATTTCTATTACATGAATAGTTAAACAAATTAGTTAACTTTTGTCACAGATCCGAGAAAATGAACAATCACTTTTGCATAGAGGTGGTCGACTATTCCAACAATATTTGGTTGACAATTATGTCAAGATTGAGGCGCAAAAGTTGAAATGGGTTCGTTTTAATCAAAATACAATTCGTGCTGAATTGTACCAGGGTCTGCAAGACTCGCTTAATGCTGGAGAAAATGATGCAGGTTAGTAATTAAGTTCTGCATAATAACAACATGAATAACGTAAACATGTATAACATATGTCTTTTTCTCATTATGTCATAGGAAATATTGGAAGGAGAGTTGTCTTGCCATCATCTATCGTTGCTAGTCCTCGAGATATGCACCAACGATTTCAAGATGCTATGGCATTAGTAAGAGAATTTGGAAAGCCTGACTTATTTTTGATAATGACATGCAACCCTTCATGGAGTGAAATTCAAACAGAGTTATTCCCTGGTCAATCAGCTCAAGATCGGCCCGATTTGCTTTCTAGGATCTTCCATTCACGATTTGAAGAATTTAAGCATGATATAATTGGAAAAGGAGTTCTAGGTAAGGTGTTAGTATACTCCCATGTAATTGAGTTTCAAAAGAGAGGCTTACCTCATGCACATATGCTGCTCATGTTAGAGCAAGATGACAAATTATCCTCTCCAGATGATTATGACTGAGTTGTGAGAGCGGAAATTCCCCACCAACATTTGGAGCCACAATTTCATTCTATGGTGCTTAAGCATATGATTCATGGACCATGTGGTGGATACAATGGTGCTGCACCTTGCATGAAAGATGGGAGTTGTAAACGTCGCTTTCCCAAACCATTCTCCGAATATACAATGCAAGGAAATGATTCATATCCCATTTACAAAAGACGAGACACTGGATTAGTGCCACTTCTCAATTCTCCCAACGTGAAGGTTGATAATAGTTGGGTCATCCCTTATAATCCTTGGCTATTGTTGAGGTACAATTGTCACATAAATGTTGAGATTTGTGCGAGTATTAAAAGTGTGAAGTACCTTTACAAATATATCCACAAACGTCCTGATAGGGTTTCTGTTGATGTGTGTATTGAATTAAACAATGATGAGATTCAACAATTTTTAGATGCGCGATGGGTGTGTGCTCCCGAAGCAATTTGGCGACTACTGAAATTTTCAATATATAAGATGTACCCTTCAGTAGTAAGGTTACAAGTGCATCTACCAAATATGCAGGCAGTTCGCTACTCTAGGGCTCAAACAGTTGAATCAATCATTGGCGATGAAAGAAACTCAAGGACAATGCTAACTGAGTTCTTCCAAGTTAATGCTATTGATTCAGAAGCACAAAATTATTTATACATAGAATTTCCTCAGTATTATAGATGGCTTGCTGCAGAAAGAAGATGGCAAAGGAGGATAAGTAGACATAAGGTTATTGGTAGGGTGTACACTGTCCCACCTTCTGATGAGGAAAGATTCTACTTACGCATACTTTTAAATCATGTCAAGGGTCCATCATCATTCAAGGACTTACGTACCCATGACAATATTATTCACCCGACATTCAAGCAATCAACTGTTAGTAGAGGATTGATTGAGCGTGACAATAGCATTAAGCAATGCTTGCAAGAAGCTGTAACTTTTCAGATGCCTTCAGTTCTTCGAAGGTTATTCGTTACTATTTTGGTGTTCTGTCAACCTATTGATGTCAAATTACTATAGAATGAATTCAGTGGTTACATGACTGAAGATTACACCAGTACATCCCTAGCAAATACTTCTGTTCTTATTGGGATGTTGCCCAATGACTTCAACAAGTTGTTGCAACAATATGGGAAAACTGTTGGAGACTTCGATTTACCATCCCTTCATAATTATTTTCAGGACAACTCATACTTGCCACGCATTATAGAGGACAAATTGTCAGTTCCCATATATGAAAATGATCTTAACTCTGTGCAAAACTTAAATGAAGATTAGCAATATGCATTTGCGACGATCATGAATGTTATTGAACGTAATGATGGAGCAATTTTCTTCATTGATGGTCCCGGTGGAACAGGAAAAACATATTTATATCGTGCTATCTTAACATTCCTTAGAAAAAGGGGACACATAGTATTAGCAAATGCTACCTCAGGAATTGCAGCAACATTATTACCTGGAGGAAGAACAACGCATTCGAGATTTAAGTTGTCATTGAATCCAGAGGCTTCATCGATCTGTCATATTGATAAACAATCAGATTTGGCAGAGTTATTAAGGAGAGCTACTGTTATACTATGGGATGAGGCATCAATGGCTCATCGATACACTATTGAAGCTTTGGATCGAACTTTGCGTGATATAACAGACTTGGATACACCATTTGGTGGAAAGTTGCTAATTTTAGGTGGTGATTTTCGCCAAATACTCCCTGTTGTACCAAATGGAACGCAACAAGAAACAATAAGTGCATGTCTTCTTAAGTCTCCGCTATGGCAACATGTGCGCATTATTTGACTAAAACAAAATATGAGGTCACGATTGGATAATGCATTCTCTGAGTATCTGCTACATGTTGGAGAAGGGCTTGAAACATCAAATGTTGAAAATTTTATTCAGATCCCACCAATCATGGCTATCCCATGGGAAGGCAAGCACTCAATTGATACGCTTATTCAACATACTTTCCCATGCATTGGACTCAAGGGAAACAACTCTTCCATTTACGAGAACAGTGCTATATTGGCACCAACAAATGTGGAAGTTGATTTGTTGAATGATAAGATAATTCGGATATTTTCTGGACAAGAATACACGTTCTATTCTTTCGATGAAGTTTCAGGGGATAGTCACAATTTGTATCAACTAGAGTTCCTTAACTCTATTTCACTTGGTGGCATGCCTCCGCACAGTTTGACTCTCAAACATGGTGCTCCTATAATGTTGCTGCGAAATTTGGATCCTAAATGTGGGTTGTGCAATGGTACGAGACTTAAATATTTGGACTTCTTGCCAAATGTAATTTATGCTGAGGTATTGTTTGGCATTTTTAAGGGGACAAGAGCCTTCATTCCACGAATTTCTTTGAAGACTCCAGAACATTTGAAGTTGCCTTTCGAAATGGTTCGTAAATAATTCCCTGTACGACTGAGTTTTGCAATAACAATTAACAAGGCACAGGGGCAAACCCTAGAAAATGTTGGGCTTTACCTCCCGGAACACGTATTTAGTCATGGACAACTTTATGTGGCTCTGTCGCGAGGAACCTCAATGAGTTCAACAAAAGTACTGGTCAAAAAAGGAAAGTTACATGGAATAGATGGAGTACACACTCAAAATGTTGTCTATACAAGCGTACTTTTACATGATAACTAAGTAAGGACTCATTTCATTATCGCATATCATATTATGCTTAATTTGATTATATTTCTTCGTACCTCAAACAAATAAATTTTTCTATTAGGTCAATACATTAATTCAACTTCGGAGCATGTTCTATAGTTCTGTGCAGAGATGAGATCACTACACAATACTAATCATATGGTACAAATTCACTTCATAACTCCTTTATCTTTACTGAAAACAGTATCATAGCTCATAATGTCTTTCCATGAAATGAGGGAATGATAAAACTATTCTCCTTTAATATTTATGTTCATGTAGGCCAATCTAGATGTCATTGATGATAGAGATGTTTGGCATGACACATTACTAACAACTTACTGGATGCCAATTCCAGAAAAGGTATGTACCTCTTCCAACTTTACATCTCTCTCGCATTTTATTGATTACATATAATAATAGATAACTTATTATTTCTTGCAGAAGAATACTCTCACTATCAATCGATTTGGATGGAAAGTTTCAATCAAACTCGATAAGAGGCAATTATGGCGCTTGATGAATCGTGAACTACTACGTCAGAAGTTTGACTGGTATACATCTCTATTATTATATTTTACTTTATGAATCCAAATAAAATCATACGATATAATGCACATTTTTTAGTTTTCTAATATATTTGACTACTTTTTCATTGTTTATGGACAGGCAGCATAATGATAATAATGCAGAGGTATACTACGTACTAAGAGAGTCCATCAAAGCTCTTTATTCTTTAAAATTTTTTTCTGATGAATTTTTATTCATCAATGAAGATTTGTTGCATGGCAAGACAAAAATTGTTAGATCATGTATCCTGCGATATTATTGACAGGTTAGCGTATTAAAACCATGAAATATGTTAGATATCCAAACTATGTAAGCCGCAGAGACAATCTATTATTACAAGGTATTATTGCTCCTCATCTTCTTCATGAATTTGTATGTATGTGTTCATAAAATTTTTAATTAATTAATGCTTGCAGTTCTTTCATATTCCATTATTTGCTGTTTAATTTAACTATCTGTTTGTGTAAACAGGATCATGGCTGACACATCTATGCATCGTCTTCCTACAAGTTCCATAATTGAAGAATGAAACCTATGTTGATTTGTCATTGGCAACCCTTACTGTAAATATGTTTTCCATTGCCTCACAACTAATGGTACATGATATTTCATCTAGATTTTGCATAATTTCCTTCTACGACCTCCTATTTTGATTAGTTCATTAAATTTACACATATCATCAAATCTATCATTTACTCCAGTTCGAGTGTTATCATCGTGCGTAGCACGGGTCATGCAGCTAGTAAATATATAATTAAAAATGGAAAATAAGAGAGCGGTTATTTGATAGTTGTGATTGTATAAGTGATTTTACCAGTCCAATCCCATTTGTCATTTTTATTAGTTTAAAATATATTATGAAGCGTATTTTGGGAAGTTTAAAAATAAAATCAACTAATCGCACTCCTTCGATATAATAATAGATATAATAAAAGAAGATATTATATGTAGTAATTTCCTTTGGTCTGGGCAGATCAATTAATTATGTTGTTTAATTCTTTTAATTATAGTATTTTATAAGATTTAAAGTTATTGTCTTTCTCTTCTATTGTATAAAAAGGGGTAGAATTTTAGTTTTTTTTTCTTTTTCAAATTCACCCTTTAGTAATTATCAAAAAAATTGTTTCTTTTTTATTTATATATTAAAATTTATAATATACATCAACTTTTTAAATTTCTGCTGATTAAGAGTAAAGTAATAGTCTCATACATTTTTTCTCACCTCATATCTATGATCTTAATGATAAAAATATTTTATTAATTCTTTTTACCCTCTCACTCTGTAACTGCTTAAAAAATCAAATTTTATTTTCAATTACTCAGAGTCAAATAATCCATCTCACTTTTTGGACAAATGATCTAAAACTGTAAACCTGTAGAGGTAGAATAATCGAGAATATTCTATATACTACTGTAAGTTAGCGAATTTCAAATTTAATTATTTCATAATATATTATAAGTAAACAATCTATTATATAAATTCATCTCAGTATTTTATATTTCACTTTTATCTGTTTTATTTCTTTCGTAGAGATTCAATATAAAAAAATGCATTAGTATATTTCCTCCGGCAAAAAATTATATTAGTAAATTTCCATAGTATTCTTGTAGTCCGAATATGTCATGGTCAATGAAAGAATCTGTTAGCCCCAGCCACCTTTAAAATAGATGAAATAAATAGAAATATTGTTTTTCATTTTTACGAGGAAAAAAAAGGACAGTTATCGATCATTCACCAGGAATGTCAATTATACTACAAGATTCCTAAACATTATGTCATTTATGTACTCTAGTTTATAGGTAAGACAAATATTTCCATTCCTGCGACCAAGGTGACAAGGAAATTACAATATCAAAACAAAAAGTTTCTAATTGATATAAAAAGAAATTTTTGTGCCTAAATAGTATGAGAAATTTTAAAATTGTTCCCTCATAGTACATGGTAGCTAATGTGGATGTTTCACCTGCTTATTTACTAATGTGGTGAGCTATTTAATATTTTCCACCGATATAGCATGTGAAAATATTTTATAAAATATGAAAAACAAATAAAAAGTAGAAAAATTTAGAAATGGACAAAGTATATGAAATATATAAAAATTTATGAAAATTATTTTAAAAACTTTTGAAATTTAAATTTTCTTACAAATTATGATAAAGAATTAAAATAAATAAAGAATTGGCTCATTTAAGATCTTATTATTTCACGGTTTTGGAAGAAACTTTCATTTGCACACTGGTCTCTCATACCTAGATGAATCTAATTATTATGCGTGTCATTTACTTATTGGTGAAACTTATAACCAAGTTTATTTAATTTTTAGTTTTTTTATTTATTTTAATTATATATTTTTTAAAATTATATGAAAATTAAAATTTTAAAAAGTTTTTACAAATTTTCATAAATTTTTTTTATGGAGGAATTTTCATAAATTTGTTTATTTTTAAAAACTTTTTTGAATTTTTCATATTTTATATATAAATTTTATATGTTATTTCAATGATATTAAATAGTTCATCACATTAACAAATAAATACCCGTGGCATCCATAGCAACAAAAGTTAATGACGTTAAATGCAACCTAATGTAATATATCACGAGGAAGCAGTTTTGAAACTTATTGTGCTGGTTAGACACAAAATTCTTTTTGTACTAATTAGGAACCTTTCCAAAACTATTTGCACCATTGTTACAATTTTTCCATTATCATTCGGACGTAAATGGTTTAGGTCCAGTGATTTTTTTCGTAAAAATTATTGAGTTTCTACTTTTTCGAAACTGTTTTTTCAATCTTATTAAACTGTTTAGGTGTCACAAAAACCGAGCAGATCTAGTGTCATTTGTTTACACCTCTAATGTGTTATTATTAGGTGGGCAAATCGTCCGGTACCGGTGATTTTTTTTATAAAAATTATCGAGTCTCGACTTTTTCAATCATAAAAAATCGTTTCAATAACCGTGTGTGTTATAAAAACCGACTATATCTGGCATTCATTTTGCACCTCTTATTCAGGTGTTCCTGATATTGTCCCATTCGAACGACTGTCCCAGTCGCCTTCAATTGTTACTCATCGTTAATGACTAACAACCTTCAGCTACTGACGGCCTTTATCACCCTCTGTCTACAATTTCCCCTCCTAACTTTTTGCTATTTACAATCATACCCCTCCGACTTGGACCCTGAATCCGCAAGGTTATCTTTTCCTACGACGCCTCTTCCAGAAGAGCATTAGACCATTGAACCAGAATTGAATGGCCAATTCTTAGAGAGAACAATTAATACAGTTGATATTATTTGACTTAAAAAAGTTATAGGTTTGATCTTGAGACTTTTCTATGATGCTTTGTCATCTAGAGGTTATGAGATCGATTTCACAGATGGAATTTTTCGTGTTTCTTTTATTCAATCTTTCTTCTACTCTTTTTTTGTGGGATTTTCGCTTTTGAACTTACTAAAGTACCCTTAATAAATATATTTTTAACCAAAAAAATATAAATGAGGATGAAATGGTAAAATTAGTCATATAACCATAACTACAAAATAACTCTTCTCTTATTTTCCATTTCTAATTATATATTTTATTTATTTACTTATTATACAATTTTTAAATATTAATCGCTTAAAAAAATAATACTCAATTGTCAAGAGTAAGAATCTGCAGTCAACTATACCAATAAACGGGTCGATGTCCACTAGGTTTATATGACGGTTTTATACACACAAAAAAAAAAAAAACCGTGATCCTCATTTAACCATTTTGTGAACTTGGCTGGCAGCGACGGGTTTTATTTCAAACCTGAATTTTTTTTTTGTATTGTATCAGATATACCAAGATATTAAGGGTTTGTTTGGATTGAGGTTTATGGGGACTTATGGAGCGGAGGATCATGGGGTGTAAGTCTAACTCAGAATTGGCTAATAGGAGGATTATGGAAATTTATGAAGGTACATGTTTAACTCTTATTTGAAAAATTAAAATAGAAGGGTTATCTCAACCCTCAATGACCTCCACCTCCAAAAAACTCCATAACTCTCTACATCCATAAATCTCCATAACCTTCCTTTTCATAAACATTCTCACCCCTCAATCCAAATAAGCCTAAGGTAAAACTCTCCTTATTATAGTTTTGTGCAAACCTGAATTGCTCACGCTTTATTGTGCTCCCAAGCAATGGCCACCGGAAGAGAGATAATCAAGTGGAGAGGCAGCAGTATTGTTTCACATGCTTCGACAAAAATCAGCCTCCTGATAACGACAAAACTTTTATAGTGCGGCGAACACTAATAAATGCATAGAGCTTCGTTACAAATTAATCGTTGGAACCGAAGGAAAACCGAGCAATAATACAATAATCTAAGACAGACCCTTTTCCAACGTGCATGTATAGCACGAGCAAAGAGGGGAAGTAAAGGTTACAGGGGATGAGAGCAGACACGGATCTAAAAAATTTATTAGCGGACGAAACTTTATGGAAAAATGAAGTGAGTAATTCAGGGAGAGCGAAATATATATAATTCAATAAAAATTAGATAAAATCAAGTAAAATTTATATAGAATCTCATATAATTTCCCGAATTTAAGGGAGATCGTCCTTCGCGCCCACACTAAATCCATCCCCAGATGAGAGGCCTTCATTCTACGCTACGGTGCAATTACACTTGAACTCGGCTTCAGGGGCTTTGCGTGGTAGCCCAACGTTATATGTTAAGAACTCATCGATGTTCTCATCGTTCTCGAGCAGGCTAGGAGGGGGCTTTCTATCGATACCCAAAGGTACGGTAGCCCAACACCCTTACGATGTTCTCCAATTTGGGCACGATTAATCGATTTTTTATTATGATATATTATTTCACATTGGATTATTTCCCTTTACATGTTCATTCACATTCTTTTTTTTTTGTTATTTCTTTTCAATTTCTTTGAATAAATTTTCTAAATTCATCGTGAACTATGTAGGATCTTCAAACTTGTTGAAACTGGTTGAAAAATGGATTCATGAACGGAATGGGGTAACTGAGTAGCAGCAATTCAAGAAAAAGAAATCACTACTTGAAAGAGTAAGAAAATTGTGTGAATGATTCATATAATTAATATCGCTTTTATCTTGTAATATAAAAGTTTTGATTTGATATCTAGAATTTTTTGTACCCCTTTGATCTATGTTTCGTTTAACTCTTATAGATTTACGTGATTTTTGAGTTCAAGGGACGCTTAAATCCATCCCTCTCCTTCGGGTCCAGGCACAAAAAGCACTCACCCTTAACGGTTTATGAAATTCAGGTGGGAAGTCGACCTGCCCAGATTTATGCGGCAGCGTATCCAATCCGGATTTTACTGCTATACCCTCCAACTAGATGCAGTCGTTTCTACATACGCGAAGGTGGGCGAATTGTAATTAATCCCAAAACGAAGCCCTTTAGGCCATCGTATCGCATCCACGAAGTAGAGGGGGCTAGTGACCAACTCCTGACAGAGACTCAAGAGTCTCGGTCCCTCGTTTCAGTCGCCACACTCCTACAGCTAGCGGAGCTCCCAAAGGCCTTTCACGCAAACCTGTCCTGTCCCCTCTCCGCTATATAAACTCGTTCAATCTCTTTCTGCATTTTCCACTTCTGGCTTCGATCTTAGCTTCTCGATCTCCGTCTCTCCGTTCCCTCCTCCCTTTCCGAAGCCTCGCAGTATCCTCGATGGCCGCCGCCGCTGGATCCAACGCTCTCGTTCTCAAATCCGCCGGAATCTCGGGGAGACTTGGCGGCTTCGGTGAGCGCAGGCTGTCTGTTCCTCAGCAGCTGTCCCCGGTTCTCGGCGGATTTGGATCGCATGGTCCGACGAGTTTCCCCTCGCTTCACTGTCCGCCGAGGAGGTCGATTGCTACGTCTGGTACTGATCTCGTCTTCTCGAGGCTTTCGCCTGTGTTTTTCTTCTTACAATTGTCTTTGCTCACTGATAAGACGTTCGAATCCATAATCGGATGTTCCAGGAGAATGTTATCTTGCTTGCGGTTGCAATGTAGGCTATGGATAGTTCTGCTCTGTTTTCTTCTTCTCCTTCTCCTATCTTCATCAATTATTAAGAGATTCAGTCTCATGAATAGAAGGTTTGATATTTTCCGAGCCAACTGGAATGATTAGGAGCATCATAAATTGTGGTAGAAACTCTCTCTCAGATATAGGAACTTCGGATAATGCGGTTGCCTACGTATATTTAAGAGTTATCTACTCTTCAATGATTGGATCGGATGTGGTTGTGGTTGAATTGAATCCTCGTATTGCTGCATGACTTGAAGCGTAGAGCAGCTGCTTTGAGCTTAACGCGCATGCTTGTGTACGGTGGAGAAGATTCTAAGGATCAGAAGTATGTGCGTCTTTGTGAAGTCATTTGGAAATGATGGTGGTGACTTCTCTGTGGAGAAGTTCCTCTGGGTGCATTTTACTGGAGTTATGATTTGGGTAAATATTAAGTGACTGGTTGATGAACTAAGAACTGTTGCCTACAGGTATAAGAGCTCAGGTTGCCACTGCTGAGAAAATAAGCACTGAAGCAGCAAAGACTCTGGAATCCCCAGTGGTTATTGTTACAGGAGCATCTCGAGGTATTGGAAGAGCAATTGCCTTGTCATTGGGAAAAACCGGGTGCAAGGTTGGTAGATTCTCTTACTGCTATGCATCTCTTGTATTAGGAAGTGTGTACAGTTTGCACGAATTATGGCTTAACCTGATAAAATTGAATAATTAATATGAGGTAGAAGAGAGAGCTAACTGACAATAAAATTTTCTACTATGTTCATTGATGGCCAGACATTTATCGAGGACATCTGCTTGATCCTATTTGTCCTAATGGTTCACCTTCCATAATTCTGATTGCCAGCTGAGGATTTGTGTTTTTGCAGGTTTTGGTCAATTATGCAAGATCATCAAAGGAAGCTGAGGAAGTCTCGAAAGAGGTAAGAAGTACTTGTAGTTCTATCACTCATTTTCCTGCTCATAAAATCCATGCTTTGTAGGATTGCAATGTAGCCTTTCATCATCCTTTAGACTCTTCTGATCGTACCTATAAGCTTACAACATTAGAGGAGTTATTCCTGATTGTACCTATAAGTTTACAACATTTAGAGGAGTTATCAACCTGTGCATAATTAAAATAAATGCCTCAGAAGAGTTATAGGTATTAACTGCTGAAAATCCTCCATTCCTTTGCATATTTTTAAGGGAAATGTCGTTTAAACATTGCATATAATCTGTTGTATGTTTTTACGGAGGATTCCTCTAGCACCTTAAACAATCTTGTTCATCCATTTGCTTATTATCCCTTGCATGTTTGAATTGCAGATAGAAGCATGTGGGGGTCAGGCTCTGACATTTGGGGGAGATGTTTCAAAGGAAGAAGACGTTGAAGCAATGATTAAGACTGTGAGCACAATTTCTTTTTTCTCTGTCATTTCATGATATCTTATCTACTTACTGCTTGCTATGTGACTGTCATCTACAGGCAGTTGATGCATGGGGAACTGTTGACATATTGGTAAACAATGCAGGTTGATACTGTCTTACCTACTCTTCTTGATCTTTTGCTGGCGACTCTACTTCATCTAATGTCCATGTTGTGCTTCTAGGAATTACTCGAGATGGGCTGTTGATGAGGATGAAGAAGTCTCAGTGGCAGGACGTCATCGATCTGAATCTGACTGGTGTTTTCCTTTGCACCCAGGTATCAAGAATTTGATTTGGAAAATTATTTGTTCAGAAGTGTTCTCTGGAATTTCTACCTCGGGACTTAGGGTATTAGATCTATTGCAGGCAGCAGCTAAAATCATGATGAAGAAGAAAAAGGTAACAATGCCCTAGCTGACTTGACATTTCTTGGTCTGTCTTAGAGGTTTAAGCTTGCAATATTTCAGTATCTTGTAGTTTTGTAGGCCCCAGTGGCTCGAGATTCCATCCATTTTCAAGTGACCATGTCATTCGTATATGTTTGGACTAGTTTAAATAGGTCTGTTTTGCAGGGACGAATCATCAACATTGCGTCAGTTGTTGGCTTAGTTGGTAATGTTGGCCAGGCCAACTACAGTGCTGCAAAGGCTGGGGTTATTGGCCTCACAAAGACTGTCGCTAAAGAATATGCTAGTAGAAACATCAATGTGAGCCATCCTTTTCTACACATTTGATTAAATTCATTCTAAGATAACAGATCAATATGAATCATTTAATTTAGTATTGATAAGGAAAACTTTCTTTCAGGTTAATGCTGTTGCCCCTGGGTTCATTGCATCTGATATGACTGCTAAACTTGGGGAGGAGGTGGAGAAGAAAATCCTGGAGACAATCCCACTAGGTGAGTTCTGCATGGATTTAAACTTCCCTATGGCTCACTTTTATATGTCTATGTTATCTTTATGATTCGACATGAGTACCTTGAGAGCAACGAGAATGAGTTGTATCTGAAGGTGACTCAAACTTGCAAGAACTGTAGGATGATGGCAGTGTAATCCAGAATTCATCATATGGTTTTGTCTGGTTCTGCGTACAAGTAATGCAGTCACATAAAATGCTTATGAGATCCATCTTTCATGCTGTTTCTCAGGACGGTATGGGCAGCCAGAAGAAGTTGCTGGGCTGGTGGAGTTTCTGGCCATTAATCCTGCAGCCAGTTACATTACTGGACAGGTAAAGTTCTAAAATATTCATTACCAAAAAAAAAGTTATAAATATTTACTTCTTTTATATTGATTACTAACCTGGTCGACAACTTGGGGTCCTTTGGTATTGGAGAACCTCAATGGGATATAAGAGTGCACAGTTCTATAATTGCTTGCATTTTCTTTTCATTCGATCATGCAAAATGGGCCTGCGGACCCTTTTTCTTTTTGATAAGTGATGGGCCTGTAGATTAGGTTAAGTTCCTCTCATCCTCTATGTCAGATGCCCTCCTCTTAGATTGCAAAAATAAGGTCATGTTCGAAGGTCTTATTTTTTTCTAGTAAAAAAATAAGGTCATGTTCGGTATGGTGAAATGGAATGGGATTAAGTAAAATGATGTAACTTTGATTTTTTGTGTTAATCTTGAAAATGATAAAGTACTGGATTTAACATAAATTCGATAAAAATTGTGGAATAGTCATTCATAAATTCTTTTGAAAAATAATGCTTATTTCATCATTTAGTAAAAAAGTTCATTATAATAAAATATATGTATCAATTTTCAATAATACGCACAAAAATATTGAATGAAATGGTAAATATTTTTAGTAAAAAACTTCATTATAATCAAATATATGCATCAGTTTTCAATAATACAACGCATAAAAATATAGAATGAAATGGTAAACAAACATTCCGTTTCATCCCATTCAATTCATGTATGCTACGTATGACATCAGTTTATGGGAGTTTTATTCACTTCTATTCACTGGCTATTTGTTTGACAAAAAATTTTTCTGGGAAAAGGCTAAATGTTATTTGGTAGAAGGAGATGTGTGTGGGCTATCATTGCCACCACCGTTATCACCAGCTTGGATTCCTTTTGATGACCGAACTTGAACTGGCCCTGTAAGGCCCTCATTAGTTTTAAGCTAGATCTAGATTATTAGCCCAATCAATTATCCTCACTTTATTTTTGCAAATTACTCAATTCCTGCAGAGGGCCGCATCTTTTTGAGGCTAAATGTAAAAAAGATTAGTAATTGGAATTATTCTATCTCTAATAGTGGTTGGACGTCAAAAAATAAAATGCAAGTTAGCAGAAATTAAAAGAAAAACGTAGGAGAAGACTAATTGATGCTATCTTATAAGGGGTTTTATTTAATTATCTTTTGAAACTTTTCGGGCTCTTTTTGTAACAGTTTTGACTGGTTGTTAGCTTAATACAAATGTGATGCAAAAGCATTAAAAAGAGAGAATGAAAACATAGACTCGTTGGTGATGATGTTAATTCCATGGCCTTTTTGTTGGCGTTCTATCGTACAGACTTGTAATACAAGTAATGCTTTACGCAGGTATTCACCATTGATGGAGGCATGGTCATGTAGATCCATATGAAGCCTGAACTGCTCTTTGAGAAAGATTGTGAACTCGGCAGGTAGGGATTGAACACTTACGGTAGTCTTCTGAACTGTAGAACCTAGCACTTGTTTCTTTTTTGAGGTGCCGATAGAATAAGAATTCCTTTTTGCTACGATGTTTAAGCATGTTTTTTTAGGGGCACTAGAGGTGCTTAGACACTATTTTCATTGCTATGGCATTTTTAGGGTGAATAGTCCATATGGTATTCAATATGATTTGGGTTCCTTCCGTATATGTGTTTACTTTTTTGGACCAAAGTAGGGCTGGCAAATCATGAAAAAGTAGCCAGGCATGATTAGGAATGTTCAGTCGGAACCAGACCAATTATCTAACGGCCCCGGTCCCGGAATGGCTGACCCTATATATCTAGAAATCGTCATTCGGCCAACTCCAAGCACGAAATTTTTAATTTTCCAATTTTATTACCATTATTATTATTTATTATTATTATTATTATTCAGATTTTGTTTTGTTCTTCATTTTTTTGCATCAAAGATGGCGCGCTGGAAAATTTGCTAAATATATAAAAAGTAAAAATAATTTTTGTACTGGAAAAGAAATATATTTAAAAAAAATTCTCTTCTCCAATTTTTATATTTATTTATTTATAGATTGGAGAAGTTATTTTTATTTTTCAGTTTTCCATTTACTTCACTATTTTTTTGAAGTTTTTATTAATAATCATTTTTTATCATATATATATAGATTCTTTTATTTTTCAAATATTACATCATGTAGCACAAAAACCTTTTAAAATAAAATATTAGCAAACATATTTTTACACATTTCTATTGAAAACTAAATTTAGAATAAAAGAAATAGAAAATACTATTATAAAAGTCTACCTTGACTTTATGCCTTCTGCCGGTGGGGTTCGGCGTACCTTTCATTGATAGGCTTCCCTGTCCATGTGAAAAGTGGGGTCAGGATCATGGCATTCCAATCATTCGAGATTGCGTGCGTACATGGAAATTGGTTGTTTATAACCCTCCGAATATCCCATGGGGAATAAGGGATATCGTACTCCGGGAGTAAAATCTCAAGGCTTGTATTATTACCCTTGCAGCACGACACGGCAATTATGGAACCTCTTAACTTCACGTCTGCCTCGCGTTTCCACCTTTTCAGCCTCACCACACATTACCCATCGATCATGGAAGCTGAGAAGAAAAATCACGTAGTTAAAAATTTAGGGGCAACCAGGACAGAGATATCTAACGAAACCAACGTGATCAGGATGTGGAAAATCCTTCAGAAATCTCAAAAGAAGAAACCCACCGCCAAATTCTTTAGAAATTCATAAACTTAAAAGGGGAATAAGGGAAGCGTGAAACAAATTATATAGGAAATTTTACTAATAAAAAATAAGTTTTAAATTTTTTTATTTAAAATTAAATAATGTTATTGCATAAAACTCTAAATCCTGATAAAACTACTGCAATCACGGGCTGCCAACAAATCATCACATTGTCCCAGATAATATCCTGATCAAATCAATCCGCACCCCCGACACAGCTCCAGCATAAACCACCCAATCCAATCGAAGGAAGCAAAAAATCAATAAGCGAATAAACTAAAATCATTTGATTATATCCTCCAGTCAACTCCGCACCCCAGAGGGTGCTTTTGTTTGACCTCTCCCTCTCTCAAAAGCCACAACAGAGCTCTCCCCTCCAAAAGTTCCTCCAATCTCCGTCTTCCCCGCTGCGAGTTTCAGCAATGGAAGAAGGATCTCTAGCGAAGTTCTACTACTACTACACTCCAACCCTCCATTCATTCTTCCTGATATTCCTTCTAGTCTATCTCCTCGCCTACTTCCTCGTTTTCCGCGACTGGGGCCCCAGAGCCCGCCCCTTTGCCACGAGCTGCTTCACCTCCCTGGCCCACGGGACCCCTGCCGCCCTCCTGGCTGTGTGGGCAATCTGCACCGAGCCTCCCCGCAGCTTCGCTTCCGCCAACACCGCCGCGCAGAGCACGGTCCTCGAGTTCAGCACGGCCTACTTCCTAATAGACCTCCTCCACTACCTCGTCTTCTACCCCCACGACACGCTCTTCATCATCCACCATGTGGCGACCCTCTTCGTGCTCTTGACGTGCCGGTACGTGGTCTCTCACGGGGCTTACGGGATTCTCGCGCTCCTCGTCCTCGCCGAGATCACCAGCCCGTGCCAGAACACGTGGAGCATCGCGAAGGCCCGTAGGGATGTTGCCCCCATGGCCAACAAGTACTACAGGTTCATCTCCCCACGGTTCTATGCTTTCTACAGTGTTGTCAGGGGTATTGTGGCGCCGATTTTTGTCTATGATCTTGTGGCGTTCTATGCGAGCGGGTTGGCTGAGGATTCAATTCCTAGGTGGGCTTGGGTTTCTTGGATCGTGGTGATGGGGTCTGGGATATTGGTGAGCGTTATCTGGGTTTTAAACAACTGGAAACAATGGTACAGAGAAAGAAGCTATGATACGGAGAAGAAAGCCAGCTAGGAGGAATGGTCTTACTGCAATATAGATAGGAAAAGTTATTGGTATGTGAAAGGATCATATATAAGCAGATAGTGGCCTACAAACGAAGCAGTCTCAATTCATTAGTTTACTTGCTGCTACAGCAGCCATGTACAGACAAGAAAGTCTTAGGATAGAGTTAAGGGAACTAGCAATCCTTACTTAGGAACTGCTGTGGTTTGTGAAGTGGAGTTATCATTATTTCCAAGAGCCTGTGCTTGTGTAGCTATTAGTTTTCAACCTCATTTCAAAGGGCTCTTGGTCGACCATGTAATTAAACAATTCCTTTGTGCATAGCTAAGACCTTGCATAGCTGGTTGCATTGTAAATCTCTGGCACTTGAAAATCAGTTGTTACTTTGCTGATGAATTCTTAAATCACAGTCTGGACTCCTAGTTTCCTTTTGTGGGTGTCATTGACTTATCTCAGCAAAAACAGTGCAGCAATGATGATATTGCACGAGATGATAAAGATGGGTGAAAAATTCTCTGAAGGACCTTTAAGTTGATTGAACATACTTTGGACCAAAATGACCATCCTGCACTGCTATGCGAGCTTGGATTTATTCGGTTAAAGTAATTTACCTGGAAGTCTTTCTGGTGAGCGACTTAAGTGCCAATACTAGAAGCCCTTGCAGTGTCAAGATTTTTCCTGCACCTTCAACCTATGCTAGTCTTCCAGGATTAATGCAGATGAACTTTACTTGCTTTTTCCTTCTTTTCTTCCTCCAAGGGACACCCAATCTGTCGTCACAAATAATTTATATCCAGTAGATCTTATCTATGTACAAGGGAAGAGACAAGGCCAAGGACTTGCTATGGCACAATATTATTAAGATTTTGCTTCATAAGAGGATTCAACTCCTCTAAATTGGTTGAGACAAAAGAATACGAATTCTTCTGCGGAATGAAAGTTATTGGATAGAAATTTCCATTCAGACTGTTGCTGACATGGTGCATGATAGTTATGACGAGAAAGAAATATGATACTTAACCTGCTTTTCAACAAGATGGACCTATCACTCGAATGACCTCCTCCATTAGAATAGACCAGGCCTATAGAACATATGCTTTTCTGCATAGAAGAGGGAGTGTCACCAGATTCATAAAGGGTAACTACGTTTATATATATGCATAGAGGAATAGTGTGGAAAAATGTTAAGGATATCCAACCAAATAACAGGAGATTCACAGGAAACATGGATTGGGATATTGTTCGGAATGATATTATCTGTGAAGCAACTGTGGGATCCATTGGTTTGTCATGTACACCAGAATCAACAAGAGCAATTGAATGCCTTTTAATGAAGTTTTCAAGGGCTTAAATTATCGAGATCAGGAAACAGAAGGCAATGAATCTGATACTTGTTAAGAAGGGAAAATTGGAATGGCTTCACACAGTTAGAAGTTGCGGTTACCTGGCTAATATCCTGTCATACATAAATCAGCAATTGGGTTTTGGTTTTGATCCATGAGAATCCAAGCATAAAGTTTCTTCCTGTGGAAAGTCAGTTGGTGCTAAATCTTACTGCAATTTTTTCTCTCTTTGCTGCCCAAAAGGTGTGATAATGTTTGATGGTTTACCAGAAGAATAAGCCAACCCATTAGGCAGAATCAAATGGCTTTGAAGAGAGATTATAAATTTTCAGTCTGCCAACAGTTTCTTCACTTATATACTCATCCTTATTATTTAAGATCCTCTAAAAGTTGTCCTATATTAGTTAAAATAATCAGAGTACAAACAATAGTTGTTGAAACTGCAATATACATACATAAACAAACTCGTGATCCATGCTTTACAGCCTACAAAAGATTAGATACTTTAACAACAAACTTTGACATGCTAATCTACCTGTATAATGTAAGTCCATTAACAGACATTTTATTCAGGCATAAAAGGAATATAAAAATGTATTGGACAATTCCACGAGGAATGTTGTTATGAATTGCAGCAAGGGAAGAAAGACTTATCAAATGCCTACATATTTACTTACTGGAATGCAAGTGCAAGTTTGAAGACATCCACCCACTCCAGCATTTGCACAGTGATCCATTGAGTTGCCTGTCAGAGAAATCAAGCTCCATGGAAGTGGCAATAGTGACCGGAAACTTCCAATCATGCTAGCAAACAGTCAAGATCAGAAAAGCAATCAGTTCATAGCCTATCATACGAAAAATCGAAAGCACAAACAGAGGTAGTTGTCCTCGTTCCTTATTTTAATATCTTCAAGTAACACAACAATAATGAAACTGACATCCTCTTCTGAATAGCAATATTTTTCAGTATAGGAGTTAGCTCAATAGAGAAACCTTCAGCTTATTAGTCAGGAAACCACCATCATCACTCCCTACAAGAACAAATGAAACAATGGTAAGCTTATTACTAATTAGCTCCATTTTGTGTTATAATAATGCTATCAGCTCGCAGCAACTAAATCAAGCTCACGAAATTCAATTATACAGCCCAATCCATGGAATGGAGAAGACGAGAGCAGCAAGTACCTATTGAGGTTATGAACCTCCCAGATCTAAAGGCGCGAGACTCTAATTTATGCAGAAAATGGTAAGCTTATTAGCTTCATTCCATATTATAATAATGCTATCAACTCACTTTAACTCAATCAAGCTCACCAAATTCAATTACACAGTCTAATCGATGGAAAGGAGAAGAAGAGAGCAGCAAGTACCTATTGAGATTGTGAACCTCCCAGCTCTGAAGGCGCGAGACTGTAATTTATGCAGAAAATTTAAGACCTAGTCGATGTAGCTTCGATCCATGTTTACGGAGTTGAGATTTCGATCGTAACATCAAAGTGAAATGGTCCAGAAGCACCCCTCTTCCTGAACTCGGCTTTGATTTCCTCCTCCATCCCCGTTTTCTCTCTCGCCCTCTCTCCCTCTCTCCCTCGGTTTTTACTTTTTGCAGAGAAATGGCGGGAATGACGTGCTCGAGGACTGGAATTGCTTTAAATAGTGTGTGTGTTTTTCCTATTTTCTTTTCACGAATTTTTAATTTATAAAATGAATAAAGTAATATTCGGAGAAAAACGTTCGCAACAGAGAACAAAATTTAAAAAATGGCGTCGCCCGGACTCGAACCGGAGACCTTCAGTGTGTTAGACTGACGTGATAACCAACTACACCACGACACCGTTTTGTCCTACAATAACATAAATTTATAAAGACACTGCCAAAACTCAGAAGCTTTATGGCAAAGCAGAAAAGATGAACTTTATCCTCGTTCGTGCTGTGCTGACTGATGCGTTAAGGTAAACTCGTGACAAAAACTAAATATTAAATAGGAAGTTTTCACGATCCAATTGTTTGATTGTTTAGTAATTTAATACAGTAGATTATAATAATTAATTATTCAAATTAAAGAAAAAAAATCTGATAACTCCGTAATCATTTGGCGAGATTTGGATGCAAATTTGAATTTAGACCGTGCTTGCATTAAGGGTTACCAGGAATTCTCATTGTACCGTGTCATCATGTTAGGATTCTCTTATAATAATATAGTCAAATTTGATTTATTGATATGCACCAGTGAGTTAAATTTATCCAGTAAATGATAGAACTCTTCGTATTATGAATTTCTCCATTGGCAGTAACACTTAAACTCAAACTAGACGTCGAACTGTGCTATGCGCAAAATGGTCCATTATATAGCTGATTATATATTTTTACTTTTAATAATTGAGTATTATTTCTTATAGATGATTAATTTTTAAAAAATATATAATAAGTAAATGAATAAAATAGATAATTAGAGAGTAATTATTTTATGATTTTATGAATAATTTTACCACTTCATTCCTATTTATTTATTTATTAATTAAAAACATATTTATCAATGATATTTTTCCTGTATAATAATATATATTAACTAAGAGAAAAAATTGTTAAATAATATCAACTTTCTCATATAGATTATTTTATATTTATTTTAATGGTGTTTTTAATTATTAATATTATTATTACGTATGCTTGGCCCCACATTTTCTACCGTTGAAGGCGCACTTACCCCGAGATCGGACGCTCGGAAAGAACTAGCCGTTACCCCTTCATTCTCTTCTCCCCAGTCTACTGTATCGCCCATCACTTCACTTCCCAAAGTCAGACACAAGGATCAGAAGCCCTACAATATATCTTCTCCTCCTTTCCTCTCTCTCAACCGCGATCCATTTCAACCTTCCATTTCGAGGTTTTGCATAAGAAATTGACGATCTCTCACCCGATTCCTTCGTGCTTCTCTGCCAGAAAGTTAGGGGAAATCTCCAACTTTGCTGACGAACCTGATGGCTTCAAAAACCGTCGCCAAGGACATCATCACTCTCCGCGGCTCTGCTGCAATCGTCAGCGAATTCTTCAGTACGTTCTCGATTCGTTATGTAGATTACAAACGTGTCCGTGATTTTGGTTTTGTCCGCTCTGTTGAATTCCACTTCATCGGCCCCTCAATTTCTGGGCTCGGTAGGGTTTTAAACGAAGTTCTCGCTGATTTTTCTTTCTATTTCCTTGTGTTCGATTTCAGGTTATGCTGCAAACAGGTTTGGATTCTGGGGCCCTGCTTCTCTTTCGTTTTGTATCAATTTTCTTTCTGCCACTGATTGTGTACTTTCAAGAGTATTGAAATTGAAATGATGGTAATGGAAATTTTCGTTAGTATTCTCTACAATCGTGGGGTCTATCCCGAGGAGAGTTTCGTGAAGGTGAAGAAGTATGGTCTTCCTATGCTGTTAACACAGGATGAGGGCGTTAAGTCGTTCATTGCCAATTTAACTTCTCAGCTTTCAGGTAGCTAATTCCGCTACTTCTTATGGTTCCATTGTTTCTCTATGTTTGTCTGTGAAGGAGATGTAAAGGTAGCAGGACAAGGTGTTGTATATATTCTATTGGAATCACTAGGAGAGGTGCATCCATGGTCATTTTTTTTAACTTGGCTTCATAAGTCTGTCCATTGGTGGTCAATCTTATGCTGTTTTGTCTTGCAGCAGTCTTTACTTCTCTGTTCATTTACATCAGTTTTTTTTCTTTTTTGTTCATGTGATTGAATCGTCAATAGAATGGCTTGAGGCTGGGAAGCTGCAGAGGGTAGTGCTTGTTATAATGAGCAAATCATCAGGTGAGGTCTTGGAGAGGTGGAACTTCAGTATCGAGACAGATGGCGAGGTTGTTGAAAAAGGGTAAGACTAACAAAACTGCACAATCCTCATACAGTTTAATTAAAATACTTGATTAACTTTGCAAAGTTGGCTGTTTGTAATTTGGTGCTTCATTATCTGATTGCAGAGTATCGAGGGAAAAGAGTGACAAGGAGATAATGAGAGAGATTCAAGCAATTATGAGACAGATAGCTTCGAGCATTACATACCTGCCATGCCTTGATGAACCCTGTAAGAAGAAGGGTCAATAAATCTCGCTTCTTCTTCCCTGCCTATTTGACTGAACTGCTTTGTCTCTCTTGTTCCCGACCTCAGGTGTGTTTGACGTTTTAGCTTATACTGATAAGGATGTCACTGTGCCATTTACATGGATCGAGAGCGACCCCAAGTTGATTGCCAATCCACAGATGGTCAAGCTGCATTCTTTCGATACTAAGGTGAGCTAAGAATGATAGTTTGGTTGGTATAAATGGTTCTAAAGCAGCCTGTTTTTACGATATGTTCTTGATCTTCCTTCCTTCCTGTACGTGTGCAGATACACAAAGTTGATACTCTTGTGTCTTACAAGAATGATGAGTGGGATGAGCAGTAGAAGAGGAGAAGAATCTCTTCTTCCTTCATCCTCTGAGTGGATTCTGTGAATCTTTTATTCACATTCTGAGGGAAAGATCCATTAGGCTGAACGACTCAGAAAGCTGATGGCTGTAAACGAAGTTATTCGTCTGTTTGATTTGTGGGGATGGTGGGAAAGAGTGGGGTTCTGTTCTGTATTTTCTTGGTTTTGAGATTGAGAAAGTTAAATGAAGAAAATGGACCTTGAGGGCCTCCAATGAGTTCTGTTTCTCGACGTGTATATGTTGATACCTTCAACTTCCTTTTCCCAGTCATATAAAGATGGGTAGTTCAAGCCAGCAAAAATTTTACATGTTTTGCATATAGTTTACGAATATGCATGAACTTGCGAGCTGTTCATGGATCATCAATTGGGATTAAGTATGAAGTGAGGCATTTTATATACAAGTTTCTGAGTTGAGAGGCTTGATAGGCAAAAATTCGAATTTGGGGAAACCCTGAGTTAATCTGAGACAATTTGTTAAAAGAGTACAGAATTTACATCTTAAAGAGAGGCTTTTTGTCTCAGAAAAATAAGTTATGTTCGTCCAACTTTACAGCTTACAAGATGACCATTCCCTGAAGGTAGGAACCATAGGAGCCACCTCGAAGTAGCTGAGTTGTACTGCACTGCTCAATTTCTTCTAGACAACTACACGACACATCGAGTGTGATCTCAAGTCACACCGCGGTACATAGCACTGGGCCGTAAATCGTCCATACTGTCGATCGGCCTATACCCATCAAGCTCCCTCAGACCCGTCCAACCCCTTCGGGTTAGAAAATAACGATAATCATCTTCGGTGTAGAATATTTTATCTTCCGTGTGCATTGGCATGTGGTCCGACTCATCGTAAATGCATAATTTAATTGCCAAACCTGAAAACAAGATTGTCGAATTAACATAATTTCCAGAACTAAACCCGGCATGGATTTGGGGGTTCAGCCTGAGTTCCAAAACATCCAGATAAGATTAATAAAGACGGCCATAGGCCCCTAGCAGGAATTTCCTGCTCGATTCACTTTTATATCCAGAATCAGTTATAGCAGTTACCTTCATCAAGGTGAAGAGTGTAATTTCCTAAAGGCATATCCCGGCCTAGACTTCGAATGACCTGATCTTCATCCTCCAACCAAAATGCCCTTTTTGTCCTCAATCTAAAGGCGCATTTTATTGCCTCCTTAATGGATTCCACAGAGCCATCAATACCGATCCTTCTTGTGTAATCTCCCCATTTCACTGTTATAACCCTCCCTCCATATGACTGACTTTCCCCACCTGCCAGCAATAAACGATTAATGATGAGAGAACTGATTTTTTTTTTTTTTGAGAATGGTCAGAGAGGTTCTGTTCTGCCAAAATTTTAGGAAACTTGTAGCATACTACATCGCCAATTCCAGTCCGCTAATTCTGTTCTGTCAAAAAATGTAGTAGTAATGTATTTACTATTTTATCACTGCCATAGTTACATGTGCCGGGTGGGAAAATGATGATAGTCCAACACATGGAATTAAGTGGAAAGAAAATGAGAGGGCGTGGAAAGAAAACTGCCAAAATTAACAAACTAGCCATATCAAGTGAAGACGTGCATTGTGTTTATAATTTCTCAACAAATTTCACAGGAGGATGACTCAAACCAAGATTGTTCATGCATTTTAGTTCTAGATTCTCACCATTTCCAGGGGTGTCCCTCCAATTCCAAGGAGGAATTCCATTAGCTGCAACTGCATCCGTGGGTGTGATGGCCAAAGGATGGCCATCATGGTCCAGACGTCTCTCAAGATTGAGCGTTGGCCTTCCACTGGCTGCACATTATCCAATATTAGCAAGGTTGGGTGAGAACTTCAAGGAAATTTAGCTCGCAAACAAAATTCAATGGTATCCAGGGAGCAGCTTGAAGGAACTTCATGGAACATTCATTGTAGATATATGATGTTAAGCACATAAAAAATATAAACCCGAATTGTTTCACTTCTCCCGCTGGCTTGGTCGATAATAAAACTCAAAGGACTGAGACGGTGGTCACATATGATGGGAAATTTAGCTCTTCTCCATATTCCAGATGCAACAACTCACTTCATTTACACTTCCAAGCAGAAAACAGCAGATCGGATTCCATACAAAATAGAGTATCAAACTTCACCCTGTTCCCAAAAAAAAAAAACTTGTGGCATTCTTTTTCTAGCAAGGGTGAATCTACAACCATCTACTTAAGTAAAATCTAAAGTCATTGGAATTGGATAGCTACACTCAATAAAAACACACCATTAACATGCTATAACTCAAATATGTTGCATTGTGTTCCTTTTTGCTTTTACACAAGCATGCAAATTGAGAAACTCAAATTTCATTTTACCTTCTACAGGTCCAAATGGCATGCCGGGGTCCTCCATCCCTGCATAATTAAAACACGTTATAAGACATCTATATGAAAGAAAGAAGAAGTGGGACGTTTTGCTATAGCAACAACAGAACAACAATCAAAATTGCCAGAAACAATCCGAGGAAGGTAATGAACCAAAAATAGGTGCAAATGGATCCTCAGAACAATACAGACACTGAGTGACAGTAAATAAATGCCCGCAGTAAGTTGCCATAGAAGATGCTACACAAAAACAGAGTTCAGATAGCAGATATAATAAATTTTAAAGTTTAAGACTCCAAGGATTTCTTCATCTCACAAAACAAGAGTTTTCTGGAGTTAAAGATGCACTATGTCTTTTACTGGGCAATTTTCTAAGCAACAATTTTCTTTGTTTATGGTTGTTTCCGGTAGTTTTCAGTTCTTTACGGTTGTAATCCCCCAAAAAAACAAACCAGAAACAAAGCAAGAGGATCTCAAATCATTTTCAACACCAAAGAAGAGCCACTCAAGTCACATGGACACAGGAAGCAACCCATCTCCAAATTCCCCAGCATTTCAGCCGAATAGACAAAACGGCTGAAGCTTCCCAGCTGGTTCATCCAGCAACGGGTTGCTAGATGACACCACCATTAGCACAGGCTCGAAATTGGTGAAGAGAAAGGAAAGGGGTCGACCTCATTCTAGGATTACAACTTCTACATCGTGAAGCTCAGAAGAGAAACCATGTGCATCCAGTAAATTCGGCAGTACAAGCAATTCAACAGAACCCAGAGAAGAAGGAGAAGAAAAGGGAACGGTGAAGTACCCTTGTCAGAGAATTGCATGAAGGAATCGACCTTAGTAGACGAGGGAGTTGAGCTCTTATACTGAGAGCTCCTGTTCCGCTCCCTCAGAATATCCTCAATCTCCTTGTAATAAGACATCTTCGCGGACCCGCTTCCTCCACCGTCAAGGTACTTGGATTTCTTGAACTCCTTGAGCAGGTTCCTCCACTTGTCCGTACACATGGTGGGGCTCCGATCAAAGCCCTTCTCTCTCATCTTCCCCGAAATCTGGTCCCACAGATGCTTGTTGGACTTGGAGGTGTTGAAGAGGGAGTCTATGTCCCGGCGGAGGGAGATGAGGCAGCGGGTCTCGTCCTGGACCCAGGTCTCCGCCCGCTTCTTCGGGGCGGCGGAGGAGGGCGCAGATGAGGCAGCAGCGGAGGTCTTGCCATCGGGGTCCCCATCGGAGTCGCCCAGTATCATGTGGTGTTGGGGAGGAGGGAGTTCGCCATTGGAGACGGAAGATGGGAGGACTGCCTCGATGATCATGTCCTGGGGGGCGGAGGACGATTCCTCCGCCTTGTAAAAGTCGATCGGTCGGGGTTTTTCCGACAAGTACATAGCCGATGAGAGGCAGAAGAAAGGAAGCAGCTGAAGAAGAACTCAGTGAATGGGAAAGGAGTAACCAGCAGCTTTGAATTCCCCTTTTGGGCTTTGAGAGATTTTCTAATTCCAGTCTACGGGGAAATGAAAACGGAGACTGCGTGAAGCAAAAGCATGTTCTCCGGGCGATTAGATTGAGAGTAAATACAACCATCATGGATGGTAAAGAGTGACTCCGAGGCATGGACCACCGGTAAACAGAATTTAGGGCTCGACTCTCACGGGCTCATATTTGGGAGTTAATAACAGGTGTGAGATTATATAGTCACTTATTACAGTGTCGGACACTATCGATATTAAAAATAAATCATAAAAGGTAAATGGTAGTCCAATAATTTAAAATTAATCGAAAAAATCTCAATGGTTACTACCTTATAATGAGGTTGTGAGAAAATACCAATAAAATTATTCTAATTAGTAATAATTATAATAACCAATCGGGTAATTAATGTTAATTTATTCGATAGTCACAATTTGATTGGTATTTACTTACATAGTATGATAAGATAAGATCACTTAAGAATTTCTCAAATTAACTTGTTTGCAGCTTGTTGAGTTTAAAGTTTTATTTGCAATCCTTTGAGGTTCAGTATTAAATCCCACATTAATTGGATTAGAGAATATAATCGAATTTATAAGAGAATTAATCATCATTATTAACAATTTAAATTTTTAAGTAGAAACGGACCCCAACGCTCATAGGCTCATGTCTAAGTTCCTCGAATACGGAATTAATATTCTGACTCACATAGTCATTAGCTCAGGACACAAAAAAGTATGTCTCATGGTAATTTGTCCCCTCGCTCAAGACCAAAAGAAAATCATCCCACATAAGGTCAATTTTAAGAATAAGTATTTAAGGGCACGTGACGAGTGCCGGTCATATAATATAAGAGTAAAAAAAGACACCAAAGAGTAGACATTGTCCGGTACATAATATAGATATATTTTTTATTTCCTTATTAACGGTATAAACTTATTAGTGTCCTGTCCCCATCTGCTCATCAGCCTGCCAGCGGCTTGATGGATAGATTGCCATTAACGGCTACAACATCCTCGGACGCTGCTTCTTTAGTATCATCCAGAAGACTTATTTGCGTACACCCACACACAACCACGAGCACACAGAGAAAATGCGATTCATCCCTTAGGAAATTGTTGGAAAAGCATATTTTTGCAACTCATCGTCACACTCGAACTTCGCCATGTCTTCCTCCGCCAGGGTGATGTTAGCTTCGACTCCGTCGCCCGACTTCGTGTCCATGAAGACGACAAGGTTCTTGAACGTCAACGCCGGCGACCCGACCCACACCGGCTTCCCCCACCCGAAGTTGGTGTCGTATAGTGGGAACCTGCATAAGCTAGTGATGTTGAAGAATACCTTGTCCCCTTTGAGGTACATTTCCATTGCCTGGTTGATGAAGCTCAGGTGCTCGGTCCCGTCTCGGAGCCTCTCTGTGTAGTCCCTGTCGATCCCGGCTATTGACTCCCTCACCTTGAGCACGAGGTCACCGCAACCCATGATCGGTGGCAGGAGCGTCAGGGTGATCCGGTATAGGTTCCCAAAGGAGTGCGACGGCAGCGGCGGCTCGAACTTGGTCCTCAGGTTCACAGCATGGACCAGGAAGCATGTCCGGTCTGGTTCGGAGAAAACTTTGGTCGAGGATGCGAACCGGCTCCATACGAAGGCGGACAGCACCTCTATCCGTGACATTGGTCGTTGGTTCTTGAGGTCAATCCCCGCACCGTACTTTGCTTTGAGGGCCTCTATCTTGTCGGAGCCGAACACGAACCTGTCCAGAATTAAATCCCTGTCCGGTAGATGATAATAGGAATTGTACATGGATACTACCACATATAAATTCTTTTGTGGATACTATGCTAATCTTATATATATATATATATATATAACCAGTATATATATTATACTATATTATAGTCAGTTACCGTGTGAGTTCACTCATTATTGGGCCGTAATATGAAACTCGTTGTCAATTTAATTAGATTGAAAGTAAAATACCCAACCTATGGTCGGTTTATTTCAAGGACAGAAGGAAAGTTCATCTTATGGTCAATTGTTCTCCTTATCCACAGTTATATTAGTTATTAAAGTTGCGTGTTTCAACACATGTAACATTATCATGTAAGAGCCGATATTAAGAATTAGATTTCATATCGAATAGTTGATAGAAGGAATCTACATATAAAAATAATTGGATGTGCCCACATGAGTTGGTTTTAGTGATAAAGCACATGGTTCCCTTAAGCAAAGTTTTGAACTTGGGTTTTTGTGAATGGAGAAAATTCATGGTGAGGGTAAGCTTTTCTCCTTAAATGATTTTCCGGACTCGAATTGAATTAGTCAGTGGTTTAAATGACTTCTATTTCTGAATATTAGCAGTGTATATTGAAAAAAAAGAAAGATACCGCCTATTATAAGGTCGAATTTTTACGCAGATATATATACATATATATCTAATCTCTTGTAGTCTGACAGTATTTTATAGAACCTTTTCATGACGATGTTCTCCTTCGTGATGCCGGTGCTCGGGTTGAACTCCGGCATCTTCATCGGCGGGAAGAGCGTGGCGGCCACGAACTCCGGTGACTCCACGTCCGCTTCACCCCGGCAAATGGCAGCCCAAGTCCTGACAAACACGGCCACCGACAACGCATCCGCCAGTTTGTGGGAGAGACATATACCTACGGCGATCCCGCCGCACTCGAACACGTTGAGCTGGACTCCGAGAATCACATCATCCACAGCATCGAGTTCGAAAGGGACCAGCTTCCGGAGCTCCGCCAGGTCCGGGCTCTGGACCACATCGGAAAGCCGGCACTTCACCCTTGTTTCCAAGTACTCGACTCCCTCGTCGTTACAGTCCACTTCGAGGTCGTCCCTGAGCCGCCCGGCTAGCGGGTAGTAACGACTCAGGGTCTGGGACAGGGAGCTCTTCAGGCGGGCCGATATGTCAGCGGCGGTGGCGGCGAGGCCGCTCTCCCTGCAGTCCTCGCTGGAGTAGAAGAGGACCAGAGGGTTGTAGACGGGAGGCGAGATTTGGTCGAGAAATGAGAGCTGGTAGTGGAGAAGGTGGTGAGGGGTTGGAGAAGGAGGCTTGATGGTTTCTCTTGAGACGACTTCTACTTCAACCTTAGCCATCTCTTCTCTCTTCAGAGTTGTGGCTCACACAAATTTTCAAGGCTGGAAGATCATATATACACACACACAAACATACATACACACATACATACATACATACAATACATACATATAATCTTCAATTAAATTCTGGATATATATGTATATATATGTGCATGTGTATGAGCTGAAAATTGGGCAATTTCTTTCAAGAAAACTCCCAAACCTAAGCATGTGCCGTAGGTAATGGAAGAGAGTGACCAATCTCTCTTATCTATGCTGATTATTGGTGAAGTACTAGTTTAATATCTTAGAACTGGGCTGTTTACGGAGGAATTCTTTGAATTCTCAAAACTTCCGTCGCTTCATCCCGTAGGGCAAAGAACCTCGTCACGACACTAAATCTGATGATTTTAATTTATTTTTTAGAATTTCTTAAAAAAATCTTTAAAATACCTTAATTTTATTGGTTAGTGCTACCACATAAACACTTTTATGTGATAAAACTATCACACCGAAGGCCTGCTCCAGTTTGTGGCTTTTTCGAGTAATAACTCGATGTATTTTAATTAATTCAAGTTCGATATAGACCGTTCAGCTAAAGGATAAAGCTCTTGTACTCAAACTCATGAATTTTCTTCATTTACTGAACTTGAACCGAAAAACTTATTTAAGAAGAATATGTATCGAACTATTTAAACCAAATTATGTTAGTATTTATGGCTTTCCATTTTTCCTTTGGTTATATTATGTCAACACTAAACCTTATTTCTAATTGTATAATTCATGTCGGGCGATCGCATTCATATTAATCAACGTTACGTTCTGGGCAACAAAAATTAAATATGGAATCAGAGTATACTTCTGCCTGCCAATTGATATATGTGTGTGTATATATATGTATATATATAATGTAGCCTCTCTGGATACCTTTGAATCCTCTCGAGATATCTGCCTTTATTTCATGGAAACCTTAACAAGATAGAAATATTTAATTGGCGTACCTGATTCAAATTTGAATTAATTAGACAGAGGTTGAATTCCATCTTCCATTGAATTTGCTGTGCATAAATATGTTTCCTTACCATTTTGGTTTGTACAACTGATATTCGAAAATCTTATATAAGTCTCTGATTAATCCAGTTCAAACTGATTTTATAGTAAAAACTCTCTCAACCCGAGTTTTCCTCCGTTTATAAGGAATACATTCCGAGGTTGATTTGTTTTATACGACATTATCATCAATGTCCCATAAATAGATATTAATTTTCATAGAGCACATTGCACTTTGCAAGAAATCATACTTCATTACTTGTGACATTTATCATAGGAATTTAATTGGCACAGTAGCATGAAAAAATTTTAGGATGTCCTCCCTCGCAATAACATGACGGGTAAGAATCTATCAAATTACATTGATTAATAATTATTATGACAATCACTCGAGTAATTAACACTAATTTACTTACTTATCACATTTTGATTAGCGTTTCATCACGTCACTTAGTGAGGTAAGATTACTTAAGAATTTCTCACAAGCAGTATTAACGTCGAGGACCTAAGAATAAGAGTTCGTGAGTTCAATTAGTACCAGCGAAACTTTTCGTATTTCTTTTATTGCCGTCTTTCTCTTATTCCATCAGCATTCACGGACGTCCTTTATAAGTATGTTTGTGATGTTCCCCTTTTCGACCAGATTACATGTACTTATGGCGCTTGTCAGAGGAAATAAAAATAATTGTGGAAGAAATCATTCCCGCAATGCCATGCACGACACTCAATTAGCCATCTGAACAAATTGCAGCATTAAGAAGATGAAGTCCTCGCTTGTTTCATTGAGGGGAAAAAAAAGATATTAAATAATAGTTTCGCAATGGCCACTTCCCCTCTATCTAAAAATAAAAGATTTTAAATTTAATCGTCTCATATGAAATTTTTTATTCCTCTTTAATTTTCTTTCAATTTTTTTTTGGGTGAAATGGGGTAGAAGTTCATGAATAAAGTAATAAATTATTACCAATAAGATATTGACTTAATAATTCTCTCACTAGACCCCAACTGGGAGATCCCAGGACCGATCCCTAGGTTGAGAGGGTCGACGAGAATTTTTCCAGGGATTTAGGCCCGACCGTAAATTAGTCTCGAGGTGCGTTTCGGCTAGTTCACGGATATTGTATTGTGAAAAAAAAAGTAATAAATTACAAAGATAAAAGTCGGGTGATCGTATATAGCAAGGGACATAGTTCAACAGGGCGTTGGAATAGTATGTGCACGCCAAGGGGAAGTATAAGCGACTAGTTTGCCGAATGAACGCTGTCCAATTTCACCGAAGTAAAGCTCTCACACCCTGGAAAATGTTTGCGCTCCATCTAGCAGACTCTCGAGTCCCTTCTGAAATTCGCATCACCAATTCCGAATCAACCTTCAAAATAAGTCTTCGATAACTTAGATTCCAAGCAGGTTGAGAGGGTCGACGAGAATTTTTTCAGGGATCATCGTCCGACCATAGATTAATCTCGATGTGCATTTTGACTAGTTCAGAGATATTGTATGGTGCAAAAAAAAAGAGTAATAAATTACAAAGATAAAAGTCGGGTGATCGCATATAGTAAGGGACATAGTTCAACAGGGCGTTGGAATAGTATGTGCACACCAAGGGGAAGTTTAAGCGACTAGTTTGCGGAATGAACGCTGTCCAATTTCATTGAAGTAAAGCTCTCACACCCTGGAAAATGTTTGCGCTCCATCTAGCAAACTCTCGAGTCCCTTCTGAAAGTTGCACCACCAATTCCGAATCAACCTTCAAAATTAGTCTTCGATAACTTAGATCCCAAGCAAACTCGGAGAAACTGAAGAGGGAGCTGTTTGAGCTACTGGCCGCTGAGAATTTCAGCATCTGATTATCGAATTTTAATGAGAGTTAATTGTCTTTTGATTCTGTGATATTGGAAAACCTCCATAATGGTCTTACCAGATCAATCACAACTAAGAATTACTTATGCCTGTTGTGCATTCCCCAGGTGGAGAAATGTCCTATCCAATTCACATTGCATGGAATTGGGGAATGACAACATCTGGGAATTTTTCCAGCATGGTATTGAGTTCTTGTTGAGGCGTTAAGGTCAGAATGTGACGGAGATCTGGCGTCCCATAGCATTGCGTTCCTGTGCATCCCGATGTCCGAGTTGCTTGCTTTTCTTGGTTGTGATGTTTGTTTGACTTCTGTGCACATTCTTGGATGTTATGAACCATTAGTTGTCTGTGAACTCGATCCCAAAGTGCAGGTCTCAAGTTTCCTTATAAACAGTAAACCGAAGAGTTCTCTGCTCTCCTTTTTCACTCTGCTGTTCTTCAAGCAATTCGCTTTCGCAGAATGGAAAACTGAAGGTGTCTCATACTGCATTGTTGGAAGTAAGCTGAAGAGTATTCTGTTCTTTATTTCATTTTGCTGTTCTCTGAGTAATTGACTTTTGCCTAATGGGAACTGCAGGTGTCTGTCTCATCTTGCATTCTCGGAAGGATCATCGGTCCCTGGTTGCATCGAGGAAGTGACGTGCATGATTCTGCTCTTCTCACTCGTCGATGCTCCTTGAATGTCCATATGCCATCTTGTTAATGCTGTACGATTATCTCCCTTCTAAGGCTGAATCTGACTTTCGAGTGGGAGCTGAAGCAAGACAAACCGACTTACAGCAATGTTCTGTGAATCAATAGAACCTTTTTAGACACCTCAGATATCACCAATTTCAGAATTTTTGAATCATAACCCGACGTATGTTGAATGAAGACTAGATGTCCTGCTAATGATCCTTTTACTGATCCTTTCTATTATTAGTGTGTCATGTTGTGTCTTGTAGTCTTGTGTGAGTCTAAGTCTTGACAAAATAAATCCAAACAGTACTTGGTGTAATTACTTTAATTAATAAAATAATTACGATATTTTCCCACGTATTGGTTCTGATTCCAGTAAAAGAGGTATCATAGTTCTTGGTTGTTTGGGAGACTCCCCCTGCAAGTGGTATCAGAGCTCCCCGTTGGTTGGGATCTCTTACAAGTGATATCAGAGTAAGTCGATCTTTGGGTCTATCTGAGCTACTGGTGATTTCAGAACTGATGGTTAAGCTTCTTGGGTCGTGTGTAGTTTAGTACCGCGAAGCTTGGTTAAGGAATGAAGCTCGGCATTGGTAAAAATTAGGTCGAGCCACGATGACTGACCTACAGGTTATTAGTGGAATTGAGAAGCTTAATGGTCAAAATTATAACACGTGGCTGACATATATGGAATCGAACCTCCGAGGCCAAGACTTGTGGAGGATAGTTTGTGGTAATGAGTCAATACCACTAGAAGATCTTGAAACTATGAAAAAATGGAAGATCATAGATGTAGGGTGATGTTCGTAATCAAGACCACGATTGAGGAGGAGTTGCTGGAGCACGTCCGATAGGCGAAGACACCAAAGGAGGCATGGGACACCTTAGCTACATTGTTCTCGAGGAAGAACGACGCAAGGTTGCAGTTTCTTGAGAATGAGCTCCTCTCAGTCACATAGTGTGACATGACCATCGGCCAATACTTCACCAAGGTCAAGTCTCTCTCTCGTGAAATTTCTACGTTAGATCCTTCTTCCAGTATATTGGAGCTCAGGATTAGAAGAATAATAATCCATGGACTGAGACTAGAATATAGAAGTTTCATTACTGTGATACAAGGTTGGTTAAGTCAACCTTCTCTTGTCGAGTTAGAGAATTTGTTGACTAACCAATAAGCGTTTGCTAAGCAAACATCTTTGCCAATACTGACAAAGGTCGGTACAATAGAAGTATGCACTAGAGGTTGAAGAAAGATGGTGGTAGAGATGGCTGACAAGAGAGGCAACAATCAGGGGGAGCGCAGAAGAAAGGATACGAGAAGGGCCAATCGCAACAAAATAAGAGATTTGAAGGATGGTGTTATAATTGTGGAAAGAAGGGTGATATAACCAAAGATTGTTGGTAGAGGAAGAGAACAACAGAGAGCAATATGGTGGTGCACGCTAAGAAGACAAGCGACGACGAATGGGATGTCAAAACTTCCTATGTCGTGGAGGAATATGAGTTGGCTGTGATGGCTACAATCCCTGAAGTGATTGACTACAACAATGATTGGGTAATCGACTTGGGGTGCTCAAACCATATGACCGAAGACAAAGAGAAGTTGCAAGACATGGCTGAGTACAAAGGCAATCGTACAATGGTTACAAAACAACTTGAAATAACCGAATCCCAAGTTGGTGAGACAATGATCATGCCAGGTTGTAGCTCGAAAAGTTACCTCTCCAGAACTTATACTACATACCCGGAATGAAGAAGAATCTGCTGTTTATGGCCTAGCTCACGGCATTCGGTCATCATGTCATATTTGTCCTCGAGATGTGAAAGTGTACAAAGATCTTAAGAGCTGTGGAACATCCACGATGGAAGGGCGGCGCCTAGAGTCTGTCTACGTAATATCAGCTGAACAGGTTTACGTAGAGAAGGCTCGAAAGAACGAGATAGCTGATCTATGGCACGTAAGGTTAGGGCATGTCAGCTACCATAAGCTCAAGGTGATGATGAAGAAGTCAATGTTGAAGGGTCTTCCTTAGCTGGATGCAAGAGCGGAAACCATCTGCACATGTTGCCAATATGGAAAGGCGCATCAACTTCCATACGAGGACTCGAAGTTCAGAGCCAAAGAACCATTGGAGCTGGTCCATTCTGACATTTTCGACCCAGTCAAGCAACCATCAATCAGCGGGATGTGGTATATGGTCACATTCATCAATGACTTCTCAAGGTACATAGGGGTTTTCTTTATGAAAGAAAAGTCCGAAACATTTTCAAACTTTAAGGAATTCAAAGAGAAGATAGAAGGAGAAGTCGGCAGGAAGATTCAGTGCCTCAGGCCAGATAACGGTGGCGAATACACATCAAAGGAGTTTCATGATATCTGCAAGAATGTCACATTTGCCACCAATTTACATGTGCCAATATGCCCCAGCAGAATGGAGTAGCCGAGAGAAAGAATCGACACGTTGCAGAGACGTGCCGAAGTATGCTGCATGCGAAGAGAGTACCGAGAGGATTTTGGGTTGAGTGCATGAAAACAGCGGCTCACGTAATCAATAGACTTTCCCAAGCGAAGATGATGTTTGTCTCATCTTTCGAGAAACTGTGGGGCTATAGACCTACAGTTAGTCATTTTCGAGTCTTTGGCTGCATATGCTACGTGTTCATCCCTAATCAAGTTTGACAAGAAGGCGATCCAGTGCATCTTCGTGGGCTATGACAACCAGAGGAAAGGATGGAAGTATTGCGATCCTACAAGCAGGAAGTGTTACGCATCGAGGACTGTGGTGTTTGACGAGGCTTTATCGTGGTGGACTCCATAGAAGGAAGAACACCAAGATTACAAGGGACTAGAAGACAATTTATAGAAGAAGATGGGGAAACAAATCGTAGAGGTACATTCGACTCCCAAAGTGGATGGAGAAGAAGAAGGTGAGGAAGACAATATCGAGGACGAGGGCGAGACAAGACGCCAGTCCCTGGCAAACTGGAGTGTATCAAAGAGCGGCTGAAGGTCAACCAGAAGTAGCAAGTCCACAGCCTCGGAGATCAACAAGATTACAAAGACCAAATCCCAAGTCGCCAACGTTGCAGTAGTCAAAGAAGCTTACAAAGAACCGTATATAGAAGCGAGCCAAGACACAAGGCTTCATAAGTCTCGAGAGCAGCCGAACTTGAGATCGGTAAATAATGAGTCGGTGATAATGGGGAGTGTTAAATAGTCATCACCATCTCATGCCTGCAATTTTTTAGAATTTTAAAAAAATTCTTTTTGGCAAGACAATGCTACAAAAGCCTAGAGAGCTCACGTCAGCAAGTTGAAGAAAAATGTTGAACCGGCAAGAAATGGCCGGAGATTTCTAGATAGGTAAAGTTCGTGAAAGTAGCCAACGCAGTCACCTATAAATGGGTTTGAGCTGCCGTGTGTAAAGGCAGAAAAGCCAAAAAGAAAATCAGCTGAGTGCATAGCTGATTGGAGAGAGAGAGAGAGTTGGAGAAGTCATGCTAAGTAAGAAAGTGAGTGGTGTCCAGGTGATTGGAGAGAGAAAGAGTGCAAGGCGTCTGAGGGAAAAGTGTCTGGTGTGTGTGTGAGTGTGTCCGTGGGAGTGAGCGTGTGAGAAAAATATTAGTGGGAGTGGGTGTGAGAAAGATATCAGCGTGCGATGTGATGTCTTGTGGTCTTGCCTGAGCTACATCTTGGTAAAATAAATTCAAGTAATATTTGGTGTAATTACTTAATGCTTGGTGTAATAAAGTAAATACGGTTTTTTTTATATGTTAATTTCGATACAAGTAAAAGAGGTATTAGAATTCCCCATTAGTTAGGATCCCTACATCTATTACCGTTGCCATCATTTCTTTCTGCAGCTTAGATATACTGTTGTGTGGATCATTGATACTGTGAGTTGGATCAAATGTTTTTTTCTTGCAGTTTGGTATTGAATGCATTCCTGTCGACGTACTTCAATCGTGTTTCAATGGACTTCCAAATCCAGGTGGGCGGCTGAGATGTTTGCAGAGAACAAAGTAACGGCGAGCTGGATGATCAGATCAATTGCCGAAAGTATCCCCGAGAAAGACAATACCAGAGTGCAGGAAGATCACTCCAATCAGCTGCACAGACAAAAGCTTACATCGTTCACCGGTTTCTCTTTTTAATTCTGTCCCTGTCTGTGAATTCATTCTCGGGTGAACTCGGGCTGGCTGTTCCTTCCTTAAAGCCTAGTTCTCGTGCGCTTTCCGTTCTGGAACTGTTGCAGGAGCATGTTATACGCGGAGAACGGTCCTGCCTAGCAGTTATTCGATTCATTTCCTGTTGTATGGACAGATTCTTGGCATATACTACTTGATACTGCTGGAAAGATGTTGATGGGCAGGTTATGATTGGGATATTAGTTGCCTAACTTGACCAAGAAGGCTTGGGTGAAATACTTCTCATGTTTCTTCATCCTTTCCCTCGACCACTCTGATCAAACCCGCATTCGATTCGATCATGTCGTGCTCACGTACCTTACGGTGGTTGTCTAATGTAATAACAAACCTGAGCCCGACATGAGAATTGAGCATGTGTTTCACATGTTGTCTTCTCTTGTGGGATATTAACTTGTAGATAACTAACTGATCACACGTTATTTATTAGTTAGAATTGTCAGAATTGGAGATACTTCGTGGGGTAAGACTCATGAAAGCAGTCGAAGTTGGAAGAGATTATTGTGTCAGCTCAACTTATTATGTTATTCGTAAATTTTATTAATAAATATTTAGTACATTATTATTAAATATCACACTACTCTTTTTTATTTGTTAATAATATTTATTTTTAATTACAATTTAAAATATTATTTATATATTAAATATTTATTAATTAAGCTTACTATATTAATTATAAATTTCGACTCTCTAAGAATTTTTCCGAAGTTGCGGAGGGCACCGGATCCCCTCCAAGATCTCAGTACAGTGCTCTCAAGATTAGTCATAGGCCGTAGTTAATTGCAGACGGATTGCGGCTCAGTTACTCTCACCGCCGGCCACCTGTCTCTCTCTCTCTCTCTCTCGTCTGAACTGCCATCCGTGCACTTGAGCACTTCCCCTCTGTTCTCTTCTTCTGGGATTATCCGCCATTTCCAGAGCGACCATTGCCTGAGAAACACCGGACGTGCTCAAGGCCCCAGCTATGGAGCTCTGCTTCCTCGACAAGCTCGAGGCCCAGCCCCTGTGGGTCCTCGTGCTGTTCAGCTTAGGGTCCCTCTCCCTCCTGCGTCTCTCTCTATCTGTCCTCAACTGGGTGTACGTCAACTTCATCAGATCCGGGAAGAACCTGAAGAAATATGGATCTTGGGCGCTCGTCACCGGCCCCACCGACGGAATCGGGAAAGGGTTCGCATTTCAGCTGGCCCGGAAGGGTCTCAATCTGGTCCTTGTGGGAAGGAGCAGCGAGAAACTGAGGGACGTGTCCAATTCGATTCGGGCCAAGTATGCGAACACTCAGATCACGACCGTGGTGGTCCACTTCTCGGGAGATCTCGAAGAGGGGGTGTCGAGGATCCGGGAAGCGATTGCAGGGTTGGACGTCGGGGTTCTGATCAACAATGTGGGGGCGTCGTATCCCTACGCGAGGTACTTCCACGAGCTCGACGCAGAGCTGCTCAAGAACCTGATCAAGGTCAATGTCGAGGGGACCACTAAGGTCACTAAGGCAGTTCTTGAAGGGATGCTGGAGAGGAAGAAGGGCGCAATTGTTAATATCGGATCCGGGGCAGCCATTGTTATTCCCTCGGATCCTCTCTATGCTGTCTATGCGGCTACAAAAGCGTGAGTTGCTCTTTTTGCTTCCCTGTTTCATGTCATCGGTTGAAGTCTTGTAATTTAAAAGATGAAAACTCTCTGTGTTCTTAAATGGGATTAGATGTCTTTTCAGCTAAATGAGGTTTGCTTCTTTATGTTGTGATCGAATTTCAGGTACATCGATCAGTTCTCCAGGTGTCTCTATGTCGAGTATAAGAGGAGCGGCATCGATGTACAGTGCCAGGTAATGGTCTTGTCCGATGAAAAGGCATTCCTCTGAATATGTAGTTCTATCTTTCGGATATGATACGTTTAGGGAGAACTTGATGGAATTGAGTGACTGAAATAGATCATTTTTGAGAAATGGAACAGGACATTAGGAGGGACATGGATTTAGAAAAACTTCCTAAA
Source organism: Lagerstroemia speciosa (assembly GCA_037672795.1). Classification (NCBI taxonomy): domain Eukaryota; kingdom Viridiplantae; phylum Streptophyta; class Magnoliopsida; order Myrtales; family Lythraceae; genus Lagerstroemia; species Lagerstroemia speciosa. The sequence goes on from CM075305.1 coordinate 8,607,635, forward strand.
AGGTCAAAAGAAACTGCCGTGTTTCATCCTTTTGTTGTCCATTCCTTAATTCGTTACCGATCCACGTAGCCACTTCATCGAGAAGTCTATGCTGCTCTTATATATATATATTTCATGGTCGTTGCAGTATTGCATAATAGAAACAGAGTCATGTGGATTTTAAACTGCGTAGACAAGATGGGTGCCCTCTCATGTCCTGTTTTCTCTGTACAAAGCATCCTTAACTGGTGGTCTTTGAGCCACCATTACGTTCCTATGTGGCAGTTGCAGGTGGAGTCTGCTTACTCACCAGTTGTAACTACTAAGTAGGAATCGTAGTTTTTTTTTGTAGCTGTTTGAGCTGTCAATTGATTCTGGGAATTTTCTGCCCGCCATGCTACTTAAAGTGAGATTGAACCCTTTTAAACAAAATTGATGGTCACCCATGATAGAAGATGAATAAATAGATGCTTCTCTGGTTCTTTAGGGTGTTGCAAAAATTGTCATATGTGGAGAGAGCTTGTGAAGTTCTTGAGTTTAGTCACATTCTTGGTTTTCAGTCAAAGGTTAGATTTCCTTAACCGCTGTTTTGTATGTAGTAAACACAGTTCCAAGAGTTTTTTGAGACATAATGTTAGCTTGCAGTTACTCTTATTGAATTCATCCTCTTATATGCGGTCTTTGCTATGAATAGATTGAAAGTCTTCAGATCCCACATCTATGTTTTGTTTCAGAAAACATCCCTTTCATTTTCATGCATGAATGACGTCTAGATTCATTCCTTTCAGAGAATGAAGAAAAAATCATAGTCACAAACATCTTTGGAAGTGTATCCAGAAAGTTACTAATTGCTGCATCATCTTTGTTCATGTTTTTCAAGAGGAAAGTGCTTGTTTTCTTCTTATCCCTGTCATCTTCTTCTGGGTAATAAATTGGCAGCCTCAGAGTTTCAAAAGCTCCCAGCTTTAATTTACAGTTCCATTAGTAGAAATGATGAGTATCTGTCAGAAAACGATAAGATTGCACTAGATTAATCTCCTTGATTTCCTCTTTGATGGTAGTGATTCCATGGCTTCCTTCCTCCTGTGGTGTGAAGAGCCCATGGTTGTACAGTAGTATCTAATACCATTAAGTCCACATGAGACATCTAGGATCAATCAAACTCTCTAAATTATGATTTTTTTTTTCGTTCAGAGGATTGGGAATTGGGAAATCTTCTGTACATTATGATCTTTCTTTTGCTTGCGTATATGATTGTACCTTCGGGACACAATAATCAATGAGGCGCTTTCATTTGATGTCAGAAAAATAAAATAATGTGACAGGCTCTTACAGCTTCATCAGCTAACTCAGTGCTCATCTCTCCTTCCCTTTGCAGGTGCCCCTCTACGTGGCCACTAAAATGGCATCGATAAGGCGATCTTCCTTCTTCATCCCGTCAGCAGAGGGCTATGCCCGGGCAGCTATGCGTTGGATCGGGTATGAGCCTCGCTGCACTCCCTACTGGCCCCACACCCTCCTGTGGGCGCTCGCTCGCTCCTTGCCCGAGTCACTTGTTGATTCTTGGAGGCTCGGGTTCTGCCTCAAAATTCGGAAGAGAGGGCAGCTCAAGGATTCCAGAAAGGAGGAATAGATGATGATTAGGAATATTGATCTGAGTAGCTTGATGGTCAGATTAAACGGGCATACAAGCAGGCGTTAGTTTTGAGGTTATGAGTTCGGAGTTAGTGTGAACTTTCAGTTGTTTTCCACTTCGCTGCCGGTTTCGAACATCATCGGATTGTTGTCGAGCATTGCATTTCTCCTCTTGTGATATGTGTTTTTACTTGTAAGTTGAAACTGTTGGTGAAGGAAACTCACACCAAATTATATGTAATTTCACACGCTAAAATAAGAGAAAAGTCGTGGAACTTGTAAATTTAATCTTTGGTCTATATATTTTTATAATGAGATACTCATATAATAATAACTAGACAGATTTATACTACACAAAAAAAATATAAATAAATAAATATAAAATGTTGTAACGAATTCGTATACTTATATTATAATTTATTTAGAATTTGTTAACTTATAGTTGTAAGTAAAATATTCTCAATTTTTTTCAATATACTATATTAATTTTATCTTTTTATTTTTAGAATTTTAAATTATTTGTTCAAAAATTTGACAAATTTTTGCTGCTAAAGTTATAAATATGAAGTGAGATATGAGAATACGAACAGTTAATAAAATATATTTATTATTAGGATAGTAGATATGAGGTGAGAGGAAGATAAATGAAATTATTATTTTACCGTTAATCTGAAAATTATATATATAATAAGTTTTAATATGTAAATTATATTAAAAGTGGATATATAAAACAAAAAAAGATATTAAACTTCTCACATGTTTGTAGACAATAGTAAGTATGTAAATAGATAAATGGATCAAGTTAAATTAAGATAAAAATATAATTAGATTTGTTTTAGTGGACAAATTCAAAAAATTAATAGTAAATGACACTTTTAGTCATCAACCTTTCACGATTTTATCATTTTGATCATAAACATTTATTTTTTATCATTCGCGTCTTTAACCTTTTGAGTTTTTATTACTTTGATCCTACCGTTACTTTTTGCATAAAAAAAGTATATTTACTTCAAAAAAGAATTTTTTTTCAAAAATTATTTTTTAACAAAAACTATTTTTAAGAAAATAAAGAAAAAAGGAAAAGAAGGAAAAGTGAAAAATATTTATAGAGTTTTACAAGTGAGTACATTCCCTTTAAAATTGAGACACATTCCTGATTAAAAATTAATTGATCGCTATTATCATCACAAAATCGCGACTCATTATGAGAAAAATGAGTTATAATTTAGAAGAAATACATGTTATTAACCTTAATCAGTGGCTGAATATACTTTTTTGAACAATATTTTTGTTAAAAAATAATTTTTGAATGAAATGTTCTTTTTTAGATGGAAAAAGTAATGGTTGGATTAAAGTAGTAAAAATTCAAAAGGTTGAGGATGTGAAAGAGCGAAATAAAGACTTAGGACTAAAATGATAAAAATTCTAAATGTTGAGAATTAAAAGTATCTTTTTCCAAAAATTAAATAAAATTTGAGAAATTCGTTAACTTTTTTTAAAATACATTTTATAAAGTGTTTGTCTTATATAATGATCAAATTAATATTTTTATCACTCTATATGGAGAAATTCTTAGATAATCCTACCCCTCAACGGTACCTAAAGAAATATCAATTAAATTGTGATAAACAAGTAAATAAGTGTTAATTGTCATAGCGGTTATCAAAATTATTACTAATTAAAATAATTTAATTAGTGCACCACATTATTTGAAGTAAAAAGATGTAAGATTTTTTTTTCTTTTAAATGATTTTACATTACAGTAATATGGTGAAAAAATTTAACTAAATTATTATAATCAGTAATAATTAAACTAACGTCTTCGATATCCGGCTCGATCCGGCCTGCTTCCTCTACAAAAAAACCCGAGACCTTCCACTATAAAACCGCCAGTCGGTAACGGCTCTAATCGCTTCTTTCCTTCGTCATCAATTTCATAATCTGCGTTAGGCGTTGTCTCTCTGATGTTGCACCAATCCAGAGGGAGGCGTCACCGAGAGCGTAAATCGATTATGTCAGCTCCGTCATCTTATCACATCTCTCGACCGCGATCGGCGGCGTCTGATCGAATCAGATCCTTGTAGCCGATCGTCACTCTGTCGAGCTGCGATATGCTCTGTAGTTTCCACGACCGGCTCTCCTGTCCTAGTCCTTCGTTTTGGTTTGATCTGAAGTTGCTTCTTACTGGTGAACGCTTTCTGACGATTCCAGTGGGGGATGTTCATGTTTCCGAAGCATAGATGAATTATAGCTTCTAAGCTTTGCCAGTTTTAAACAGCGCTGTGTGCTCTTTAACGGAGGTTGCACTGTGCTACCTGTCTCCTGGTACATTATCATTACACTACGTCGTCTCCGATGATCTTCCACTCAATGATATTTTTATGAACTCATCTCCGATAACAGAATTATTCCAGTCTTAGGTCGTCTTTCAGTGAAATAGCGGTCCATCTTCCGATTTCTTTCCAATGTCTCCAATCGCTGTCTGTTTTTATAAAATTCAAAGTAAGGCATGAAATTGAGAATCTCTCGAACTTCAAAGATTTTTAACTGTCTTGAAAAAATCATTGCAAATTTGCAATCTTTGTAATTTCGACTTTGATAACTAAAATCACTGTTTTAGTGAGTCAAAAAGTGAATGAAAATTTTTGAGGGTATTTGAGAACATTTTGTAGATGAGTATGTGTTGAAATTACTAGTACTGCCAACGTTTGTTGATGCCGTCGGCTACCTCTTTTGTCTCGGTTCAACTCATGTATTAATGTATAAATGGAGGAAAATCAGGGCTGAGAACTTGATTCACACATGGATTATAAAAGAATGCGCTGAAATTAGAAGACTTGCTAGAAGCTGTAAGGATTAGGTGAGGTGTAATTTCTACACATGCCAGTGAATGTTGAGCTGCCAGGTGAGAACACATTTTAATTTTGGCATACAAGAAAAGTTACAATACACTCATGCACAAGATAAACTGGCCTTGGACATGGCCATTACAACAAATAGATGACAACAGCTTATCATACATGATCCAATTATTAGCACACAACCACAACATGCTCATATTAAGGAAGCAACCTCGTAGCAATCTTTGCCTTGAATTTACTCTGTGCAGCACCGGTACATGATGAACTTCTCCATTGTGCGGCCGCATTCGGCACAGACCACCTTCTCAGGGATCTGCCCGGCGGTTCCTGGCAGTATCAGGCGGGTGCAGTGGTGCGGGGTGTGGAGATCCTTAAGGCGACCATTCAGTGCTGGCACGAAGCCCTCCTGGTCTATCTTATCCTTCCAGAGTTCGTAGTCCGTCAGGCTAGTCAGCATAGTATCGCCCTTCCCTTTGACCATCTCGGCTGATCCCCTGCTGATTACTGCCCATCCTTGGTCACTGCTGTCGTAGCTCATCATGGCCATGATCTCCTGCATTATCCGGTCAGTCTCCACGCTCTTCCCTGTCTGCATCTTGGAGTGCCACATGCTCTCTAGCCGGACCCAGAAGAACCATATGAGGGTCAGGTCGAGCGTGTGACTCAGGTTGTCACTTTCAATGGCTGTATTGATCTTCCGGACTTTCTCCTTTGGGTTGCTCTTTCCAAAATACATCATCTCCAGTGGGATCTGCAAAGCATCAGCAACTGCACGGATGGTGGTGGTGAACTTACGAATCCATTCCAGGTCTTCTCCTCCAAAAATGCATATGTACTTCCCTTCTGACATCTGCTATCTCACAAAAACAGATGACATCTGTTATCTCACAAAGACAGATGTTTCAGATCATGTATTCGATGGAGAAAGATGGCTTGTCTAAGTAAGAAAGGATGCAACTACGATGTACTCAGCATCGGTGATGGTGAGTCGCTGAGAGGATCATACCCAAGTATAGATCAGGGGATCGATAGTGTCCACTAGCAACTCAATCCTCCAAGTCTCTTCTTTCCACAGGGCTTCCTCCCTAGCACTACTGAAAGGGTAAGCCAAGCTTCCCCAGATCCACATCATGTGGAGTGCATTGCGGTTGACCACCTTCCCCTGTGGGTCCAGCACCACAAGCATGGCCTTCTTGTTGAACTTCCAGACCTCCTTGATGTACTTGATCACTGCTGGTTCAACAAGCGATGGATGGTACACTGAGTGCCACGGCATCACACCCTGCGTGTACTCAAACTGCCTCTGCATCTCATCTGTCCAGGGGACAGACTGGTCCACCACGGGGATCCACGCAATCTCATACTGGCTCTCAGGCCTTGTTGGGTTCTGCCTTGACTCCACATACATCTGCTCCAGTAAGGCGAGCTCCTCTCCTGGGATGTCGATCCCGGAAATGAGCAGCAGCACGATCTTCCTCCTCAGCACTTCTAGCCCCACCTGCTTTCGGTAATAGATCAAGGCTGAGATGACAGGTTGAGTAAGATTATTGTATAAGAAATATGGTTAAAGATGGACCCTTCTCTTGGCAGAGCCGTCAAGGAGTGGAAGCTGATCGTCCTTTGCATAGATCAAGGCCTGGAGGATCTTGATGTTATCGATGTGTGCCATATCGAAGAGCCGTACAAGCTTTTGAAAGGCTTCAGCATGCTTCTTCTCATCTGCAAGTATTTCAGGTCATGTCACAAGGCAATCGATAATTCAACAAAGGAAAGGCCCTCGGAGTTGAAAGTGCTCTTACTTATCAGTTGATGACACAGAACGAGCTGTTTCGTCAAATGGCCATGTATGCTGTTGATTTTATGTGTCAAGCTCGATAATTCCCATGCTTCTGCTGTCGAAGCCGTATACCTGCACAAGGAATCGAAAGATGGTTACTTTCTTTACCCATTGAAAAATGCATTATAATCCAATAACTTCCAAGAGTGAATGGAAACATACTCGGGTCCCATTCCAATGAGACCTATGATCTGCGAGGCACAGGCCACAACGCTTCTAATGATCCAGTAGGTGGCTGTGGGGATGTGATTAATTGCACTCAAGCGCTCGGGTGCTTCAGCACTGATATACTGAGAAGGAAGCTCGCTAAACTCAATGATGCACTTGATCAGCTCCAGCATTGCATTGACCAGGCTCATGAGCGCCTCAAACTTGGGCTTGAGGGCATCTGCCCGCTCGAGGATCTCTGGTATCTGCTTCAATGCCGCTATTCCCTTAGCTAGGGCGTTGGTTGGGTAGAGCTGGATCACAAGCCAGAACTCACCGTTGCCTACTGCCAATGCCGCGAATGCAAGCACAGCCTTGGCATCCCAGTTGTAGGCTGAGAGGATGTTGAATATGTTCATGGCCGTGGTGTGAGCATCTCCACCGCCCATGCACTTGCAGGACATCTAAGCATGGGATGTAATGATATGTGAAAATTTTGGACAAATGGTCTTATATTTTCCATTGAAAGTTTAATTCAAATTGCAGCAAAATACTTGCTTTTATGAACTAGTGCATAGATTGTTTTCTATAATGGCTATACTGCTCAGGATGACACCGCATAACATTGATCTTGAATCGGGAAAGTTCTGCATAGGCAGCCCGTCTAGTATAATGTAATCTCATACAGAAAAGAAGATAAGAGTACCTCACAAGCGACTTTGTTTATAGTGTAAGCTAGAAACTCGAGCATATCGCGAATGGCTCTATCATCTGAAATTTCCAAATGCGGTTGACCATCCTGTAGATATAGCATATAGACACTTAGGTCACCAAAATCTGACAAGTAATGCTCAAGTAAATGCTAAACAATGAAATCAATGAATGCTGTTGTTTTTTTACAGGGATGGCGCCGGGAACTGTGGGCTTGGCATGGCGGAATATGCTCTCCACCAAATGAAGCACGGGGCGGACCTCGAATTCCCGGCCATCCGGGGCATGAGTGGCCAGGACCTGCTTCTGCATCGCACTATCGTCGGAGGAAGCAAACATTCGCCGGTCGCCCCTCGAGACCCTGCCTGGCACCCTATGTGTGGGTTCCATAACTGTTTGTAGGTGATTTCGGGGTCGAAAGTACCTAGAAGAGTGCGACGTGTTCGGTACGATCTGGATGTCCTGACTTCGGGGTCCTCAGCTGCCTTTATAAGGGTGGGGTGAAAAGGACTCAATGCATTTTATTTATGTTTAGAGGAATAAAGGGGCAGTTCTAAAGGCTACCTTGCTTGTGACAGGGTTAAAAGAAGGAAGAGCTCGGTGAAGTTTAGAATTTCCGGTATGGCCTCAGGTATCCTTTCTTGGATTTTGCCACTTTGTACGAATGAACTAGGAGTCGTGATTGGATGACTGATATGGAACTCCGGTTTATTGACCTTGTTCCTTTTTCTCTTTTTGCTCTTTTCTACTTGCCCCGGGTCCGACTGGGTTGTTCCTTTAATCCCATGTGGTTCTCATGGATAAGATCCATCCTTTTCTCCACGATCCCATTGGAATTTCCCTGTTATTGTCCTCTCTGGCTTCTGCTCATCACGTGATGCTAGAATGCTATGCTTTTCTGTACGAAATTTGTGACGGACCGACTTTGGGATAAGATCATCTTCCCAGCAGATGGGATTCCATCTCCCCCCGCATGGTTTACACGCGAGTGCTCTCGTACCGTGCATGTCGACATGTCTAGAAATGTTTTGTCCGTCTGTCAAGAAACATGACACACTTAACTGCAAAGTCTGCCCAAGCCCGAAGAACAGGGGTAGTGAAACATAGTCCGGCCTTAGGGGGTTCCAGGTTTCGGCTAAATCTGACAAACTGTATCGTGTCGTATTTAAACGTGTCGTGTCTAAATGTATTCGGGTTAGAAACTCCAATGATTTGGACACAATACATTTATTTTTCGTGTCTTAAAGGATTCGTGTCTAAACAATCGTATCTAAACTGTGTCTAAACTGAATTTACCTATTTAATGTGAAATGTTGATAATATATAATTATACTCTATAATATATAATATGGTTACTAAAATAATAATATTTATTGATAATTAGTATAATAAATAAGTAAGATTAATTAATTATTGATTATGTAACCTCTTTTTTAACAATAATGATACATGCAATGCATGTAATAGTTTATATATCATAAAATTTTCATATATAAATAAATGTATTAAATGAGTCAATATACATATAAAAATAGTAAATGCATTTAATAAACTTATTTAAATGTGTCGTGTCGTATTATACATGCTCAAACCCAGTTAAACACGTTTATTTATCTTGTCTAAACAAGTTTGTGTATAAATAGGCTTAACGCAAACCCGTTTAATTCCGTGTCGTGTCATGTCGGGTTATCGTGTCCTATCAATAGTTGCTGAGTTTAGTTTCCACTTATAATATGCAGATCCCTTTCACCTCTGGACTGTCTCCTGCTCAGTTCATCCACACACACAGAATGTAGGATGATGAGTAAAGAGGGCAACTGTAGAGGCTACCTTGCTTGTTGCAGGGTTTTAAGACAAGGAACAGCCCCGAGATTCCAAGACGGTCCCCGGATGATCTTTCCTCGACAGGGAAATCATGGATTCGTGATTGGATGATTTAACGAGACTTCGGAACGTCGACTTGCTTGTCCATTCCTGTCCCTCCTTTTTCCGTGGACCCGACCGGTGCATCCCTTTAATCACCTCGTGGTTCTCAAGGCGAGATACCTCTTTCTTTCCACTGTTTGGGGATGTCTTTCAATGAACTCATAATGTGCTTGAACAGCAACTTGGATTCGAGGGAACGATCTTCCGATGATCGTAATCTTCAATGTTTTGTCAGTGGATTCTCGTGCACTGCCCGTCACTGTCATCTTCTCGCAACATTCTCTTTGTCATAGGATCCCCAGTCCTAGTCCCCAGTTCTGTATTTTTCAGAGAAGTTCTATGGTTCAATTGTTGGACTGTTAAGCAGACGGAGAAAATGATTTCTAGTTGTTGGATCAAAATGTTGAACGATGTCGGTAAAAGATTCCTATTCACCATATCGAATCAATAAAGAGGTTTTCAGGGACCAGTGCCTCATTGTTACATCACCGTCAACTTATGCTCATACAATGATGCTTGCTGCCCTAAACACATCGTCTTCATTAAACTGATGCTTGCTGTCCTAAACACATCGTCTTCAAGATGAAGTTTAGCAGATCTTTAAGAAAGCCCCTCGGGATCGAATCACTAGTTTCCTTGTTATGCGCGCCAGGGACGGATTCAGAAGTTAAAGAAACGGTAAAGGGACGGAATTAAGGTTCATCTCGGATCATCAAATAGAAGTTCATCGCGCAAAAGAAGCAGTTTGCTAAACTAATCGGAAAAAGGCACTTAGAGAGCTCCTACCGCAATCTCGACCGTTCGAGTTTTAGCCCCAGAAGTTTTGAAGCCCCTGTCAAACTTCGCTTGTTCCACCGATTCTCTGTTAGTTGTCCTGAAAATTGCTCTGATTTTCCGTTTTAGTCATCTCTACCTTATGCATATGCATATTCAGGTAGTTCATTCGCTGAGGAGCCATGGAGTTGTTACACATTTCCTGTCTGGGGTGGCGGATCATGTCAAAATTAAAAAAAAAAAAATTTATTTCCTAAATGAATAAAATCAAATCTCAATACTCCCCTCAAGATGAGTATGTAACTCCATGAAATGCACATCTTGAACTTTGATAAGCAAAGCACGACTTTCGTCCAGTACGGCCAATAATTGTTGTATAATCTTCTAAAAAATTGTCAATACCTATTTTATATATCGCCAGCAAAGCGGTCAATCCCCGCCAATAGCTGTTTTATATCCCGCTGGCATAGCAGTCAACACCTGTAAATAGCAGTTTTATATCCTGCCAGCATAGCATTCAACACTTGTCAATAGCCGTTTTATATGCCGCCGGCATAGCGGTCAACACCTGTCAATAGCTATTTTATGTACCCTTGTAGCGGTCAACACTCATCCATAGCCATTTTATATCGTACGGCAACACAGTCAACACTTCTCAATAGTCGTTTTACATCTCATCGACATAACAGTTTCTGCATATTACTCCATATTTTGAACCTCTCATATTATAATCCATCTTGATAAATCACAACCACAGTGGAAAGCGTATTCCCCTAGATCAATATGCTCTAATAAGTCAATAGGGCATCATATAACAGATTCCTCAAGATTAACTTGCTCTGATGCCATTTTAAATTTAAAAATAAGTCAGAAAAGTGTAGGAGAAGGTAGAGATAGCATGCGAACTCGAAGGCTAAAGTCACGAGAATAATAAATATTTTATTAATGGACAAATCAACAGCTACAATAATAAACTAACCTATTTATAGGATGAGTAATGGATAAAATAAGACAAAAAATCTGACATATCTCCACAACCATATCAATTCGATATCTAAAATATTATTTTCTAAAATAATAAAATCAAATCTTAACACATTAGAACTAATTTGACACCGGGAAACGGCGGGGCAGAGAATTTGTCCCACGATTCGGTTCGGTATATTCAGTCTGCGAATTTTGGAGTCGGTCCATTTTAAAGTAAAGCTCAGTTTCCCTAAATCTAGTCTGCCTCAAGTCGGAAACTTATCAGCAAAACCATGATCCATTAGGATCTGCAAAATCCGTTGATTACATGTAAATGACAAATCCCTTCATCGGGCGCCTGCACCGACCGCAGAACACTGTCTTCCCCGGCAGAAGTTGGTCGAAGGGAATAGTTTCCGAGTGGCTGCAAGGTCCAGCAGTAGCCGGCGGCTGCTCGAGAGCCATTCTTATGGCCCCCACAAGTCCCCACCTGGGCACGTTTCCTCGCCATTCCGGGAACATGCCGAAGCATTCCATGAGCTCTTTCTGGCGCAGCCTTAGTGCATCTCTCGACAAACTGTCTCCAAACATGGCCCAGACCGGTTCGCTCTCGTTGAGCTCTAGCAACCCCGATGCGTCCTGTAGAATTTGATCTGCATTTGCCTTGTTACTCTGTTGAAGAATCGATCTTCTGATGCTGTATAAGCGGATCCAGAAGAACCGGATACTCATGACAGAGAGTGATGTCTCGCTCGGCCCTTTAGGGATCTGGGTTTCGGCTAGTAAGACGTTCCTCACGGTCCTTTGGGCCACATACACGAGATCGAGCTGCAGACCTGCACGTAGAATAGTCTCCTCAACCTTTGCCCGGAATTCTTCAATCCATCTCACATCCTCTCCGCCGTAAATACAGATGTTCCGGCCTTCTCGAATCTGAGTTAAATACCAAACACATGTATACATATGTGGATAAGTACAGCACAATAAATCTAACGTGTACATATACAAAAGTATAGCTCATAGCATAATTCCGCATTTCAGAGACCGATATTTCGATCCTCGACTATGAATTTCTAGTCATCAATGACTTTCAGTTGCCTTACTGAATCATAATGTCAGGAAAAAAAAGGTATTTATTCGGTAGGATTTGATCATACCCGATCAGCCAAGAGAGGATCAATCCCGTTGAACATCAACAGGAAGGTCGATTTCTCAGCATCCCAGAGCTCTTCTTCCCGAGAAGCCGAAAAGGGATATGCCCCGGATCCCCAAATCTTCATCATATCCATAGCATTTAAGTTTGTCACCGACCCTCTACTGTTGATCACTACGCCGATAGGATCATCTCTAAAATCCCATTCTTGTTTTATGAATTTCACCACTGCTGAGCTGAGAGACCGAGGTTTACGAATCGAGCACCAGGGCAACAAGTTCGACATGAAGTCATAGTCTCGTTCTTCTGAGTCACTCCAGCCACTGGGACCTGGCATTGGGATGTATATTATTTCGTAAGATCCCTCCAAGTTATTCTTTTGAGGATGATTGTACATCCGGTGATATAACAGCAGCAGTTCATCTGTTGCGAGAAGTTCGGGCTTCGAAATGAAAAGAATAAGCACCTTGTCCTTGAACTCGGAAATCCCGACCTAAGGAAAACGAAAAAGATTAGCTCCCAAGTTAGTCAAAGTTCTCTGTTTCTTAAGTACTGTAAAACAGCTAAGTCGGGTAAACATCGATGCATTAGCTAAGCCATAAATAAATGTACAGAAAACCCAAAATGTAAATACCTTTTCTTGCGAGAGACTTTTCTTGAAAGGCAAGTCATCCTTCAATGAGAATAACACGCGAAGAACCTCTTGATTATTGGTGTGGGTCTCCTGCAGCAGACTCGACAGTTTCTGGTAGAGCTTCTCCTCTGTCAATTTAAGGGAAACTGTAAGTAACGGGCGACATCTCAATCGTAGGGTTGTGGCTGTCTCAGTTAAATATCAAGAACAGGGATTCGGAGATGTGACCTGTTTGCTGATGACAAACTTCGACGAGCCTCTCGAGTCGATCGCACAAGTTGCTTAGCAGAAGGAACAGACTCAGTAGCTCCCATGCTGCACCTGCTGTTGAATTTCTACACCTGAAAGTCAATGTCATTAATTAGAATTAATAAGCTATGCTCGTAAGGTCGAAAAATGGGTAAAAGTGCTGCAGATTGACTGAAGGGAAAGAAAGAACATGCACTCTTTTCGGTTTCACAGCCCTCAAGTCAGCAATTTGAGAGGAGCCTCTGATGGCACTTCTTGCAACCCAATAAGCTGCCACGTACATATGATGCTTGGTGACCTCGATCAATCTGGGATCCGTGTTCACTTCTGATATTGGGAGGCTATCGAACTTTGCTACGTGCTCAGTCAGTTCCACCATTTTCCCGATCAAACGATCCAATGCCTTCAGTTGAGGTTTGAACAGCCTTAAGTCGCTTGGGAGTTGCCTGAGCACTGATATCGACTCGGCCAATGGATTCAGATGGCGGAGCTGGATCACGAGCCAGAAGTCGGTGTACCTGATGGCTAGACCTGCGAGTATAAGGACCATTTTTTCATTCCATCGGAAGTTTCCAAGTAGATCAAGTAAGTTCATCGTTCTGGTGTGCAGGTCTCCCATTTGATGGTGCTTGTAGAACATCTGCAGCAACAAGGAGAAGTATCAGTAAGTGTATTAGTCTTTCTCCTGATGCACGCAGAATTCTCATTTCCATATGAAAGACGGAGAAGACGAATCCACCTCATGGCAAATCTTGTCCATAACATGCCCAACAAATGCCTGTGACCCGACTGCCTCGATTTGACAGTCATTACTTCTTTCAGCCATATCACTCTGGAGATGAACAAATCCAAGAATAAACAGATTGAATGAAAACTCGTGCTTCGATCCTAACTGAGTTAACCAGTGAGACTTTTGTGATGTCAGACAGATGAACATAGGAAAAAGACAGACAGTAAACTAAACAAACAAGGTTTCAAGAGTTACTTTTGTTTCCCATGTAGTGGCAATGTGCAAGACATTCTTTACCGCCTGAAGCACCAGCTCGGCATCAATATCATGACCATCTGGATCATGGGAAATGAGAAGATTTCTTATAAGAATTTCTTCTTCCACCGACACTGAGCTGCAGCATAGGAGAGAACTAATGTCTGAAGTATCCATGGATGGCACACTACCCTGCATAGGTACAAAACCCGAGCTATTTATATCGTGTCATTTTTTTCCTGTGCGAGTTAGAAGGATCAATGCAATCACAGGATAAATCTTTGTTTTGCATTGTCATAGAGGAGTAAATCGAAACTGAAAGATGAGTTTAAGAGTCTCAATCTTTGCTAAAGCGGGGCACAGATCTCTAGTGCAGACAATCCAAAGAGGGAGTTCTTCATAAGCTCCAAGGACACCAACAAAAAGAATCCAATTCAAAGCCTTAATTGCCTTTTGCACTTTGTCCTTTTGAAAGCGTAGTTATGAAGAGACAAGCAGAGAGCAACTGCAACTTTTGCCAAAGGCTGGTTCAGGTTAATGAACTTCCGGAGCTTTAAGTCGGGATCTTTCTTTAGCTCGAGTTCGTGCTGATATTCAGAGCCAGAGGATGGTACTAAGTAGTTCATTATACAAAAGAAAGACATGGATCGGTCCATGGCTCGATCGGGTGAGAGCCACCATGGGAACTTTAGTAATCTGCAGGACTGTGCAGAAGATCCACATACCCGAATCTTGAAAGCCCGAATTCCTGTGAATCAATCATGTATTTATTTACATACTTAAGATGCATGATCAGGTCGAGTTAACTCAGGGCCGTGCTTCAAAAGTCGCCGGTGATATCTGATCAGATCGCAGCTGATGCCACACCGCTTCCGCGAGAATCCAAGACATTGTAACTGTCTCGGTATCCGGGGACGGTCAAATACCTCGTGCTGTCCACAAGTTTGAACCACTGGCTGGCGGGATCGCACCCTTTGTCCCGGCTAAGGCACTTGCACTCGTTTGTGACCAGGGTGTTCGAGGCGGTGTCCACCTCCAGGCACACGGATGAGCCGTTCTCGGTCTTGGAGGAGAGATGCATCTTGGAGTCCGAGATGGGGTCCCACCTCGAGTTTGGGTCGGTGCAGATGATCCCGAGCCGAGCCGGCTGCCCAGGTTCCCGTGCTTGGAGGCAGAAGTACGTCCCCTTGATGGTCAGGGCCTTGCTGTTGGTTGAGTAGCTCCATGCCTCTGAGTCAGTGCAGTGTCCCAGTGTTAGTGGGTCCAGCAATGATTGCCTCACCACGCACAGGCCAGTCATGGGATGGAATATGACCTTGTGCATATTGCTATCTGAGATCCCAGGCCCTGAAACCAGAACAACACCACAAAGTTGATAGATAAAAGTGTCTTTTTCATTGTTTTGACCAGTAATGTCAATAAAATAATGTATTATGATGTTGGCTCGGGCCTTCCCCAGTTCGAACGGTATGGTTCGAGCAAAAGAGCGAAGTTGAACCATATACACCGAGACCGTTGGGCCCGGGAGAACCTACCGTGATCTTGAGGATCGGGTTGACCATATCCCGAAAGGTTCTACTACTTTCCGTGAAATAGGGGCACCATTTTCGGGTCCAGCTGGAACCCGACACACAAGACCGTTCCCGGGCCAAGAGTTATCCTCTCTTCCTCATTGGGCTGGGCCGGTGCCTGGGATTTCAGGTCTAGCACTACTGGATAACCCAATAAAGTAAATTTAATAACATAAAATATTTTAAATAAAAATTTGAAAATTTAGAAAAATTATCTTGCTAATTGGGCCGGGCTAGGCCAGGCGAGGGGGCAACCCAATCTGATAAAATAACTGTTGTGCTCGGGTTTGGTCTTATCGGGCCGGCCCGAATTCCCGGCCAAAGTTTTGCTTCTCGGCCCAAACACTACGTGGAAAAACTCGCTGAAGAGATACTATTCTCTGTCTTTTCCGATGTGGAATCGTATAATGGGACCGATCAGGACCGTACCTCGGAAAGGGGATTGAAGGGCTGAGATCTTCTGGAGGAAGCTGGAGTTCCGGGCCTCAGACCAATTCCAGTTCAAGGCGCCGTAGTACTCATTGCTGCCCGCCACACCCCCCCGCAGGTAATAACTGCCCGCGAGGGTCCACAGGGCCCAGTCCAGGTCCAGCTCAGCGGCCAGCCCCATGAAGCAGTTGAAGTAGCGGTTGTCGTTGACGTTGGTCCCTCGCTGGTCGATCCCGAACTCGCTCACGAACAGCGGCCAGCCCTGCTGGACCAGGAAGCCCGACAACCTCATGAGGTTGTCCACCACCATCCCGCACACCTGGTTCGGGTTCCCGTCGGCCCAGGCCCGTCCGTCCGAGAACCCGTACCAGTGCACCTCGAACACCAGCTTCCCAGCGAACGACAGGCTCACCGGCCGGTCACGGAGGAACGAGAGGTCCTTGTCATATCTCAGGCCCGACAGGATCACGAGCACGTCGGGGTTAACCGAGTGCACCGCCTCTGCCCCTCTCTGCATGTACCTGCAACATACGACACAAGCCGTAACAAGTTCTAAAATCACTTTTAAAATTATAATTGTAATTTAAAAATAATTTCTCTCAAATACTATTTTTTAACTTTTTAATTATATCTTTCATTTTTTTTAATAAAAAGAATGATAGAGGTAATGGTACGCTTCATAATCTTCAAACTTTTACATTCAATTATAAGCATATCAATGTATTAAACAATTAGCGTTTAGCACAGTTCCTGTCACCGAAAGTCTATTATAATTGAAGAAACTGGTGTCCTCCAAGCTCAAGTCCAAATAGCACACTTCTAGTGGATATTTTGATATAATTGCACGGAAAAAAAATTTGAATAAGAGTGCTTGAACTCACCAAATAATATGAAATTTAATTTTGAACCACTAAATTATCACTTCACCGGTATTATACATTTTATTTTCATTCATTAATAATTACAGATTTAAAAAAACTTAAAATACCATCGAAAAATTAATACTCCCAGCAGTAATAGATAAATATTATTTTACAAAAAGAAAAATGCCACGAAAGTTTTTTAATAACCAATTGTATAATCGACAATCTCGTACGATAAACACAGATGAAGGTCAAGTTTTATGTTTTATGCACCTGTACCAGTCGTTCACGTTCTGTTTGGGGCCTCGTAGCTCGTTCCTCAGGCTCATCCCGACCACGTTCGACGCCCCGACGAAGAGGGTGGCCATCTTAGTCAAGCCCTTGACCCAGAGGTCGGGGTTGAAGTACTGGTCCCCGAAGAAGCCGCTGCCGTCGACGTTGCTGCAGCACCACCCCGGCTTGCTTATGTGGTTGTCCAATATCACCATGATGTCGTTGTTTCCCAGGTTCGTCACCACTGCCTGCAAATTAACTCAATTGATTAGGGTTACTAGACCACCAAATTTTTAATTAAAGACACAGCATTTTAAGGACAAAAACCTAAAATTGCTCACTAAGTTCCTCTTTCCGACGAGTTTTAACTAATTTTTCATAATTCGAGTCTTAATTAATTCATTTTCAGCTACATCAAACCCGCTAGGAGGCTAAATTCCACCGATTATAATACTCGAATTACTGTCTTACTTAAAAGGAGGAGTCATTGATTGCCCACCTGAAACCAACATTAATCCCTTCAATTTTCTTTTAATTTCTTTTTGGATAAGGTTGGGAGGATTTTTTCCCCCCTTTTCAAAGAACACTTCCAGGGACCAAAATGTCAAGCCAAAACTTTAACATTACATAATTTAAAACACATAAGATATAGAAGTAACAGCTAATAAAAAGATACGAAAAATTTTACTAATAAAAATTAAATGTACGATCTCTTATTTTCATATCAATAACGGTACTACTGTGTAAGTTGTCTTTCTCAAGCCGATTGAGTACTTCAATGAATTTGGGTAGCGTGGAGGGAATATTGCAGCTGGTAGTTTAATATATTAATCGGGTCAACATCATCGAACCAATTTACTCCACGTCTTCCTTTTTTTGGCTCTTACCATTTATTCCACGTCATGCGTTATTAGTTTAGAGCCAATTTCAACCCCCATCAACACGGCACGTTAGGGCTGTTTAAAAAAAATCACAAAATGAATCGAACCGGAAATCTGAACCGAATTTGAATAAAAAATATTTGAATTGTTCAAATTGGTTTGCTAAAGTTCAGTTTTTTATCGAGAAGAGGTTCGGTTAATTACTTGGTATCATTAGTTTGGTAATTGCGATTAATTGAACCGAACTGCTTTTTAATTAATAATTATATAAAGCAAAAATAAAATTAAAATATACAATTTTAAGCAAAATATATAATTTACTTAAGTTTTTTGCAGTTTGGCTCGGTTAATTTCATAATTGAACCGGACCGTTTGTATTTTTATAGTGAATTTTATTTATTTACTTAAAAAACCGGTCAACCGAATCGTTCGAATTAGTTTTTGAACAATCCGAAGCGAACCGGAAATGTGGTTCGGTTTGGTTTGGAACGGTTTTTGGAACCTAACCATGAACACCCCTACGGCACGTCTCTTGTGTCTTCTGCATCTCGACATGTACTGTGCCAATTATACTCGCCCATATCCGATTTATCAATCCCGAAGAGTGCCAATTCGCCCTCAACTGGGGCTGACGACGCGTGAGTGTTGTATCCATCGTAGCTAAGGTCTCACTTCTAGGTTGCAACGTCGAATTTGTCTCAAGAAAATCGAGCTAATTAATTTCTGAGATATTTTTAATTGCTCGAATACTTAATTTAGAAGAAATTATTATGCCCGTCCATTCCAATCACACGAGTATAATTCATTCACCGTGAATATGCGGTCCAACTATAATAATATTCACCCAACATTAAATACATATTCTCTGGTATATTTTCATCGGCTGAGAAAATCATATATAATACTATCCTATAATTACGTAGTAAGAAAGTTCTAATTAATTTATTTTAATTATTAATAAGTATAACAATTGACTAACACTTATATATTTACTTATTTATTACAATTTATTTATATTTTTTTACTTCACATAATAGGATTGAATTGTTCGAAAATTAAAATAAATTACTGTATTTATATATTTTCTCTGTTGACACTTCCGCAAAATCCTTTTTTTTTTTAATAGAGAGGAAACAAATTAAATTAAATTAAATGGCCCCCAAATTGTTTACTCGAGACGAAATTGCTGCAATTTTTAATGATTAATCTAATGTATTAATTAAATACTATGTGACAGCGACTGAGACCTTACCTGGTAGGCTTGGATAAGTGGGAGATCGATAAGGGAGGGATTGTTGGCCTGGATGCCAGGGATGGTCTCGAGCAGGCCGAGCCCCTGGAGCGACTGCCGGACGGTCAAGGTCGCCAGGGAGTCGTTCGTGGCCAGGAACAGCGGCCAAGTCAGCCTCACGCAGTTGAAACCCATGGCCGCCACCGTCTTGGATATGGCGTCCAGCGGCCGCTTGCTCAGCCCCTCCGCCACCACACCCTCCAGGTGGGCCGCCCAGTTCACGCACGCCAGCTTCACCCTCTTCCCCTCCTCGTCCACGATCCACCGGGAGCTGGTGGACAGCGGCAGCGCCGCGGCCCTCGAGGAGCCGGCGACGAGGAGGATCGCGGTCAACAGTAGTGAGCGGAGACTGGGAGGGAGGTGGGGTCGCGCCATTATCGATTGGCCCAATAAGAAGGTATTTCATATATTGGGTGGACAGTCTATTTATAGCTGGGAAAAAAGAAGCTTTGTCCAAAAGCAACACATCACAGTATCTTTTCGGCCATGTCTAACCAGGAAGGGAAAAAAAAAAAAATTCCAATCGCCTCGCTGTTTTATATTCGAACGTTCATATCCAATTATAAGTATATCGAGTGGGTTAAATAATCGATATTAATATTGACCCGTTAATATCATACTGCCAATTATTTGATATAATTTACGAAGTCGATGTCTGTTAAAACTTGACTAGAGGGAGAGAGGAATGACAGAACTATTGACGATTAATCGAATGGAGGATGTCTTAATTCCAAATCAAGGATTTCACCACTGCATTGAGTCTTCCATCCTAACGTATCGTGTTTGTTTCGACTAATAAACGACTGATTTGCTATTTGTCAATTATGAGTTGAGTCAATTTTGTAATTTACTTATACGTGGCAGTCCTAGCTTAAGTATATGCATCGTACACATTAAAATTGTAATATATCTTTGGTTACAGTGATTCGGACTCAGTTTTGAGAATAGAGAAAGTAAATTATGGAGAGAATTTTTTTACTCGTTAGATTCCTCTCTTTTTGAAGGTGAGGATAAGTGTGACATATCATTTTCTGGTGTATATAACATGATATCCAAAAGTTCAGTGGGTACCGGCTAATTCGAGTTCCAGCCGAGTTAGCTCACTGAGAGGATAAAATCCTCTAAACATGAATTTTCTCTATCAATAAGACCTGAATTCGAATTCTTATTTAAGAGAAAGATATGTTTTAGTATCTCACTACCGTGGCGGCGCGTCGTGTTTAGCTGAAAATGAAGGCCCAAGTAAGACAAGAGCTATCTCATGCGTGAAGCATTGCTTGCTTTGTCTTGTAAAGGTTGCATTTAGAACTGAAGAAATTTGGGGTGGGAGTTGGAGCAGACTTACAAGTTACAAGGCATAGTAAGACTGATATGTACAGTCATTGGCCTTAATGCTCATTCGTTCAACCTGCCAAGGCAAACACTAATTTCTGATTTCAATTAATGTTCGGCCGGCCAACCAAATCTGAGCAGTTTCTTTCTGGACTCGGTTGGGTTGTTCCTCGTTTCCAAAATCTGTAAGTTTCAATTTCGCAAAGCAGGATTGAATAATATTGGCTTGAGTCTCAATACGAGCAGTCAGAGGAGTGATCCTTTCTCCGGGTTATTTGAACAAATATTGTCAGATCTGTTTATTACAACTGCAGAAACTATCGAATCTTTATAAATTTGGTGCTTTCAGTTTGAGGTTTCCTCGATCCAGGTGAAAGCCATATTGATTTGAATCATCATACGACTTCCAACAATGAAACACGAGAACGACGATCTTTGCCTCATGGATTACATGACACGAACTCCTTTATTACCGAATAAATTACTCGCTTTACAGAAGCACATTTACCATCCACATTCAGAAACTGAGAGATTATCGACTAGTACCTACAAAACCTTGTACTGTCCTCGGTGCGTCAGATGGGAAGGTAACATTGCAGCCTGGAAGCTCACGAAAGAGGAAGACAAGACGCCTTGAAGATCAATGTCTCTCTTCTCCCTGTCTGATGAGACGGTTCCGAGAATTTCTCACATACCCCTGCAAGTTACAGAACATGAGGTGAAGTTGCTATTGTTGCTGTGTCAAAAATTTGTGGACTCATTCGACAAGCAAACCGAATGAAAACACAGGGACACGTGAAATCAAATCTCATATGAGATAACATAGAATTCAGTCTCAGAAAGGAAATGAAATATTCAACCGAACTAAAGCTCCTTCAATCCATTCTGGAAATGCCATTTTCCCTTTGCTCAGAAGATATACAATGCTCCAGGGTTAACAGGACAGGACCCGAAAAAAAAAATGAGATAGTGAATCGCTGTATCAGCAAACTGGTTCCTCCCGATTTTTACAAGAGACTTGCCAGGAGCGAGGGGTATACACATCCTGGTTATGGCAGTTGAACAGCCATTGTCAAGCATATCAATTCGCCAATCTAAATTTATGAAATACTGAATCAACCCAAGATCCAGAAAATGCCTAAACTTCAATTACAGATGAGCTATCTGATCCAAGATAGAAGTCAAGAATCCCATAAAGCACCAGAGTTGGAGAAAGGGACAGTTTTGCGACACCAAAAGATGGCATCTTTGTCGGCCTCAAGCAACGAGGGCCAACAATGGACGATACATTTAAGTCATCTGAATCAACAAGGGTCAGAAATTTAAGCTCCGGATTCCACTCATTCGAAGCTTTAAGCCCAAACATCTGCACAGTTATACAACGAAGAGCAACTGAAAATGACCAGCAAGAGATCATGTTCAAACTTCTGCTTCCAGTTCCATATATGTTTGTGGCCGAAATTTATTCCATTTCTCGATGCTCAATACTCAGATTACGATGAAGGACAATCAGCTGTGTGGTTAGACGGGTCCAGCAGCATACATACAGCAGATTGTTTGAAATTCTAGCTGAGTGGTACGATTCCAATATTACCATAAAAAGTTAGCAGTCACCTATAGCAGGAAGGTGATGAAAGCCCGTAAAGACGAAATTAAAAAAAAAAAAACTATTTCAAGTTAAGTATTTGTATCTATATTGTCAAGAGATTATAATTTTAATATGCAATTTTATTTTTGTAATGACATCGTTAGTTGAAAATGCAGTATTAGTTTTTAAAATGAGTATGTAAGTATTGCCGGATATTGAATTGACATTACATGTTGAAGTTTCTATTCATTTTCATTGAACCCATATCGCAAATTGAACATATCATCTCGGTTCATTTCCATTAAATTGCAGTTTAATGAAAATAAACGTTCAACATCTGTCAACACTTACATACTCATTTGAAAAAAAAATAAGTGAATTAAAATCGTGTTTTTAACTTGCAATCTCAATCTCAGTATAGAAAATGAGATTTCATGCTAAAACTGCCATCTCCTGTGACTTTTAAAATTTTTTCGCTCCGTACGTTAATTTGGTGCATTTCTCGCAGAAAGATTCCATTGTCCAATTCAATTCATTTCGACAGAGAAAGCTGGATCACGGCCTCGCTGGCACAGAAACGTTACCTGACTTTTTTGACGAGGTCGGCCTGGAGCTTGCGCTCGAGGTTCTTGCGTGCCAGCACGCGCTTCTCGGAGTTCTTGATGTGGTGAGCCTGCCTGCTCCTGCCTAATCATCCGCTCGATCCGCTCTACTGCATCACTCGCCGCATGTAGGGCAGCGCCCGTTCGAGGTTCCCGTTCAAAAACTTCACTCGTATACCCCTCCACTGATGGTGATTGTGAGAATCGCAGCTCCGTGAGGGGTCGGAGGCCCATCTCTGGCGTCTTAGCACGGTTCGAGATTCCCTGGATATGGAGTTCATGTCTTAGGGTTTTTAAGAGAGATTTCTGAGTGCAAGGAGAAGCGACAAGGCGAAGGTACGCTGATGGCCGACGCCATAGACGGGGCGGCGGGGTTAGGGTTGTTAATATCAGATTTTTCTTGGGGCAGTTTGGGAAACAATGCCCGGGGAGAAGCCCCATGGTACGGGCACGGTGGGGCGTACCCGGCAATCTCGAGCGAAAAAGGGCCTTCGACGTGGCCTAAACGACGACGTCTGGACGACGACGTCTGGTTCACGACACCCTCCTTCGCCCGTGACCAACACGCTCGTCTCCCGCGCGTCAGCATGAAATATACTAATTTTTTCTTCTAAATCACTTACATCTAAAAATTCAATAAATAAATCATGATTAATTTAATTTAAATAGGAAAAACCCACAAGGAAGTAAAGTTCTTTAAAAGTAAATTTTTTTATCCATAGGACTCGAATTTAAAATTTTACTAAAAAAAATACTATTATTTCAACTAATTCACTTTAATTTTTCAGATTTTTTTCCTCCCTGTGCACCATATTAAAAAAATGTACTTCCATTCCCCTAGATTAGTTATACTAGGTAAACTTTTAAATATCACCTGTGCTGACCGAAAATAAATAAATATTTGATACTATGGCCACTCTCTTTAATCAGAAAAAGGAAATAAAAATATACGATAAATTTTATTAAGGTGAATCAAATTTACACGGAGGAAGATGTTACACTACCAAACCATTTTTCACACGTTTTCAGAATATGACCTCATTGGAAGTGCGACCGATCCATAAAATCCGGTAAGCGGAGAACCGAACGAAGAATTAAATGATAGATTTTATGGTAAAATAAAATAATTTAATAAAATATAATAACAAATGATCCGTGTTATGTACGATGAATATCGTCGAATATAATTGAAAATAATGAAATCCTGATATGTGTAAGTTAAACAAACCAACAGTGCTGCCCTATTTTTATATAGTAGAGTTCTTCGAACAATAAAATATACGAAAATACAGTTGTAAAATGACATCTCGTCAACAAATAGATTTAGATATAAAAAAATCCACATACAATTGAGTAAAAAAAAGACGGTTTGTTGAATAACTGCTTTAAAATAATTGAAATGACAACAGTGGAATTAGAATTATCATATAATTGTATTATGATGAATAGTTGTTTTAGTGGTAATTTTGGAATATAAAAAAAAAACCAAAACTACACGCTTCTCCTTTAAAGTAATAGAAGATATAATTAGTAAATTTTATATAATATTTTTATATATATCTTTTTATAGGAAAAAAATTCATGGCTAAATCTAATTAATTGCAAACAAATTCTGCATTTTTTTTCTCCGTGATTGATTAATTAGTTTCCTGCTATTCTGCCTATATATTCACACGCGCTTCCAACTTCAAGTCTTCCATGGTTCCTTATCTTCGACCTGCAAAGCTGCTTTCCCTTTGCTTTCTCCTTCATTTTAACTGTTATCACTCCAATGGAGCCTCGGCTCCCTCTCTGTATCCTCCTGCTCTGCTCGGCGCTCATTATTGACGGAGCTTGGCCTGCACAATCCCGAGCCACATGTGATTTCCCGGCGATATTCAACTTCGGGGACTCGAACTCCGACACCGGCGGACTCTCCGCAGTGTACGGCCAGGTGCCGCCTCCCGCCGGCGAGACCTACTTCGGCCACCCCGCTGGCCGGTACTCTGATGGCCGTCTCGTCATCGACTTCATGGGTAAGTCTTTCTGTCTTTGCTTACGTGAAGCTTGACGCCGTGGTCGTTCTTGCATTTTCACTGTATGACTTCCAACTCTGTGCGCTAATACCATCTAATAATTTAGAATTTTGGGTGAATAAAAATTCAATCTCTTATAAGTTTATGTGAAAATTCTACATTGTATCAGAGCAGGCTACATGTTACTGGGCTCGAGTGTAGGACTTGTGGCTCGTAAGCCTGAAATCAAAAGAAAAATGCTCGGTCCGTGGTTAATTGTCGGTGCATTGTGAAACTCGTGGTAAGTGAATTTAATACAGAATAAAAAGGTCCGACCCAAATTAATCGTTAGTACAGGATGTAAGAGATAGTCGGTTTCATAATCAAATAGGTAACATTAATTGGTAGATTTTGAGAGCATGATCCACCGACACTGACGTGTGCGAATCAGAAAGGCCAACTGAGAAATTACACGCGATCGTGTTGCTTATTAGTCATCTTCGAACATGGCATGCCACATGAACGCGCCTCGGTTCCATGAAGGTGTTACGACCTGGTACGATGGCACTCTTGGCAGACACCAGATTCTTTAATTATGTTAGAGTTTTAGCGGTCTACGTTGACGGGATACCGTTAGTACCGGTTATTTAAGTCGTATAATATATTTGTAATTAAATAGAAAAATTTAAATATTATATAGCAGAAAGTGATTGAATTATTACTAAAGCTGAACTAAGCATAGTGGCATTATTTAATAGTTTTAGGGTATTTTCGGGTTTAAAAAGAAGGGCAGAAGTATGGCGACCAGTTTAACTTTTCTCTTATGCAGGGGTCCACTAATGCCGCAGAGCCCGTGAATTTGTGGGCCTAAAGCCATCGATTTTGACATTGTCGCCCCCACAAATCAAAATTCTCCAAAATCAATTTAATGTCTGCTTCTCCTTGTCCGATTGTTCCAATCATCAAAGCAAGACGAACCCAAACCATCGTCGGCAAAACCCAACAATCATGTCTGCCCTTATCCAATAATTTTTCCCGATGATGATGAAATGTGAAATCGAACCGACTTTGACCATTAAGTTAAATCAGTCTCCAAAATTTAGTGTACTGATATTGTAAATCTTTTTCATTATTGTACATTTATATATATATAAAAAAAAAAGAAATGTGAAATCGAAGGTGTGTGGAAGTAATCGAATCAAGCATTGATTTGTCTCCTGTTTTCGAATTTTCAGCTCGGAGTTTCGGGCTGCCGTTCCTCAGCGCCTACTTGGATGCGGTCGGCTCGAACTTCACCCATGGCGCCAACTTCGCCACGGCCGGGTCGACCATCCGGCCCCAGAACACAACTTTCAGGCAGTACGGCTACAGCCCCATCTCGCTCGACGTTCAGTTCAACGAGTTCTACGAATTCCGCCGCCGGTCCCAGGTCGCCCGTGCCAGAGGTGATGAAGCCCGCATAACATCGAACTCCAATGCCCCGACCCGACTCAGGGATTTCTCTGTTTCGTGTGTTTGTTCTATTGAATCCCGTGACGGAATTGGCAAAATTTTCAGGAGGAGTGTTTGAGAAGCTGATGCCGAAGGAGGAAGTCTTTTCCAGGGCTCTGTACACCTTCGACATTGGACAGAACGACCTGACCGCTGGCTATTTTCTCAACATGTCTACCTCCCAAGTGAAGGCATACATCCCCGATGTTCTCGGCCAGTTCGCCAACATCGTCAAGGTAATCGAGCAATGAATCTGTACCGAAAAATAATAATAAGAATCAAGATATATAAAAAAAATTGGATACTACCAGCTATAAGTTAGATTTTGTAGGCGAATATGAGCATAAACTCTTACGGGCTCGGTAAAAGTTTTACATGGTATCAGAGCAGATTACTGAGCAAAATCATACCATGCATGGTCATAGTGTACAACTAGTGGTCAGTTAAGTTTGGGTACGGAGGAAAAATGCGTGACTTGTAGCTAGTTTATTGAGTGCGGAGAGAAAGTCATGCTCGCATCCCCTTGTCCGAGAGCGGAAAAAGAATGCCCGGTTCAAGATCACATGACAAGTACAGTATACGTTATTACGTAAGAGTTAGTGTTGAGGAATGAATCTCACACACAGACATAATAATAAGAATCCACATCTGAAAAGGAATAATAGTAATAATAATTTTGATATATAAGAAGAATTGGATTTCATTGCGTACATGTTTAGACTTTTTAAGTGGATATGAGCTGAATCTCTTACAAGTTCAATGAAAATTCTGCATCAACATTGGCTCGTGTTACAGTCAATTAGCCGGAATTGAACCGGTCCTGCTCGAGCTTATGAAATGATACTGTGCCCTTATGGTTATTTGTGCTGCAGTCTGTGTATCACGAGGGAGGAAGGTTCTTCTGGATCCACAACACCGGCCCGGTCGGTTGCCTTCCATATGTGATGGACCGGCTTCCGGTCCTGGCATCGCAGATCGACCGTGCGGGATGCTCGTCGCCCTTCAATGAAGTGGCCCAAGATTTCAACCGCGAGCTCGAGAAGGTCGTGGACCGACTACGGAAGGACTTGCCACTGGCAGCGATCACTTATGTCGACGTGTACTCAGTGAAGTACGCCCTCATCAACGAGCCAAAGAAATATGGTACAGTAACATCTGCTCGACTTTGTCTTGAGAATTCCCGATCGGACATGATCTTGAAATTTGCAGATAGTAAGGTCCTATGCAGTTAGGATGTCACAGGCTAGGGGTCTATTGAGACCTTTTAGTTGATATATAAGGGTAACTTGTGGGTTTCGGTAGTACTAGGAGTGTTTGTGGTTCGATTTAATTCAGTTCGGTTTGACATGTCAAGTCTGAACCCTAACCATTTTACCACGAAATAACCAAATAATATAAAAAATGGTTTCGGTTAACCTTTTTTTTTTATAAGATAAATATAATTTAATCTATCAAATATAATTTATTCGGTTCGATTAGAAATTAACCAAAACCGAACCATTCAAAGACTGGATTGAGTGATTCGGTTACTTTTTATTTTGTTGGATGGTTCGGTTTGATTATTTATTTATTTATTTTTAAACGCACCTAGTAATGCATCGGTCGTGTGTGCTCTATATAGTAGCATGTCGGAATCACCTCAAACGGCTTCTTCAGTTTCTAGATATAGTGAAGAAACAGTTCGCGCATTTATATCGCAGGAATTACGGAGCCATTGAGAGCATGCTGTGGTCATGGTGGAAAGTACAACTACGACAAGAACCATGGGTGCGGGTCGAAGATCGTCAAGGATGGGAAGGAGGTACTGATCGGGAATCATGCAAGGATCCCTCGGTTCATGTGAACTGGGATGGGATCCACTTCACCGAGGCAGCGAACAAGCAGATCTTCGATCGCATGGTGGACGGATCGTTGTCGGACAACAAGAAACCACTGAGAATGGCTTGCCATGTGGCCTGATACCTGGACTTGTCATGTACTTCGGTCTCTTATCCAAATTGAGCATTATTCCATCTCCAAGGTTTTGCTCCACAAATGAGTTCTTCATGCCCTCGAGACCTTTTGCAAGAGGAACGAGTCGGTCATTGGGTACTTGGACAACAGTCGACGATGTCTGGTCAAGTACAATACTGATGTATCAGACACCTCTCTGCATTATCATAGCAACTTCAATTCTGCGACTTAGATCTCATAGTTTCAACCTCGAATTCTTATTTGGACGAGAAAAGGGGGCTTCACACAGTATTATTACCAGTTTCTGCCCATCAACATCCCTATCCACTCGAAAACATCGGTACAAGGGCTACTCCCGCGTCGAAATCCACAACATATTCGAGTTTATGAGAACACAAAGATCACATCACAGCTGATGGTCCAGATACGGGTCCCCTGGGGAGTTCCCGCCGTGTAAATATCCCGAGACGGTCTGAGAAACACCGGTGACAAGGCCGCTTAGCGTTGAAGTGCCCCACCCAATCCAGCTGCTCTGAGCCGCCTGTTGCCTGCTTGCCTCGAGGGCACTCCTCTCCTGCTCCTCGGCGATCATCTCCTGCCACCTCTTCTTCATGAATCCCCTCACGGCCTGTGCACCTTCGAGGGCAACCCCCAATGGTGGAACCACGAGCGGGTTCTGCTCCAAGTTCAGCTTCGTCAGGTTCTCGAGCCTGTAGAACGAGTCGGGCAGGGCTCGGATTTGGTTGTTGCTGAGGTCCAGCTCCCTGAGGCTCACAAGGTCGCCAAATGAGTCGGGAAGCTCGGTCATGTCGCTGAAGTTGCTGCTCAGGTTGAGCGATTCCAGGTTCGTCAATTTCCCAAACGCATTTGGGAGGCAACGGAGCTCGTTGAAGTGGGCGTCTAGGTACCTCAAGGATCTCATGTCACAGAGCGATGTCGGGAGGAGACGGATCTTGTTCAAGGAGATCGAGAGCTTCTCCAGATTCGAGAGTCCAATCCCGATGTTCACAGGCAGGGAGGAGAGGTTGTTGAAACTGACGTCGAGCTCCTTAAGCGAACTGTCACGGATCAAAAACCAAACTTTCAGAAGGCGATAGCCAATCAATAAAAAAACCGAACTTTGTTGGTTTTATGATTAGCAAAGAGGATCGAAGCTGCAGACCTGCACAGAGAGACGCTTTCAGGAAGGGCATTTAGCTTGTTTCCCGACACGTTCAAGATCTTGAGATTTATAAGCAAGCCGATGGAGTCGGGAGTGATCGCAGAAGGTTGGATGAGACATCGAGCTCCTGGAGACTCTTCAGTCCGGCTATGGCATCGGGGATCACCTGCTTCAGACAAGCAAATTCAAGGGCATGGAATCATGGCAGTCGTATACGGTTATAATCAGTCGCAGAACTTCTGATTATGAACAAAGAGCGAGACAAGACATCATATTACAGGATCATCGTACAAATTGTTCGATCATCACCTCCAAATCGCTACAGCTACGGTACCAAGAAACCGAATGAAATTTCATTCTATTCGTTTCTATTTCTTCACGCCGAACGTAGTTAAGTGAACAGATTGCCATCATGAACTAGCCAAAATCTTGACAAATTGAGAACTTCAGAGCTTCTAATGGGTATGGTTTCACTGTGTCTAACTGAAATTGAATTGGAAGCCAAGAACAGAAATTTAACTGACCTCCAACTCATTGTTGGACAAATTCATCGCGACCAACCCGCCTAGCTTCCCGAACGACTCGGGAACAAATCTCAGCTGCCGCCCCGACAGCTCGACCCTCTCCACCGTCGTGGCCGAGCCTCCGTCCGCCTCCCTCAGGATCCTGACCACCTCCTCGTCCACCAGCTCCGCGCTCTCCACCACCTCCTCCACCGCCAACCGGTAGGCCTCGACCAACCTCTCCTCGGCGTCCCTCAGCTGCCCCTCGTACTCCGCATGCATCTCCTCAAGCCGTATCACTGCTGAGTAGATACCGGCCTCCGGCGAGCCGTCGCCGAGCCGGGCGAGCATCGACCGGGCCGCGGACACGGCCGATGGGTCCGGGCGGGGCCCAAGGGCGCCCAGGAGGGTCTGGGGCCGGCGACGCTCTCTGGGATCGATTGAGTTAGGGAAGACACGACCTTTGGGTTGGTCAGATAGGGTAGCCGGGTGAACATATCACGGGTGAGCTCCGCCGGAAGAAAGGGGTACGAGTTGGGATCGATTTGGGAGAAACGTAAGCGAGAAGGGGGAATTTCTTGGGGTCCGGCGGGTCCATCTTCTTGTTCTTGATTTCTGAACTCGGTGATTCAGGGAGCATGATGACAAGATCGATCTGGGGGAAGGAGGAAGATGCAGAAGAAGGGAGAAAGGCTTCAACTTGCTGAGATGTTGTTAGCTTGACGATCGAGTGAGGTCAGGTTGACTTAAAAGGAATCGGGAACCTTCGACCTAATCAACGTTGTTGACCGTTGCAGCGGTCATCCTCCGTAGTGCATCTACAAATGACCTTCCCAAGTTTTACTGAAGACCTCAATTTTCAATTTGCTTGATTGTCTTCGGTCGGAATTTAATCAACTTTTCTTTTTTCTTTTATGAAATTTCTCTCCTTTTTTTTTTTTTTAATATCAATGATTTTATTCATCTGGACACCCCAAATGCTCATAGCTTCACTAAGGATAGATGTAAAGGGAAATCCAACTTCGGTT